>CAEGAE010004509.1:0-187003 GCA_903067095.1 Girardinus metallicus
CGTTCTGACGTCTTTCGGTTAGAGCTTGACTTTTATTAAACAAGAGAGAGAGATAGGAAGAAAAGACAAGTTTATCTACACACAGGTCATCTAGTCCTTTCCCCTGAGAGCGATTTCCTTCAAGGGCAGAGAGAACAATCAGTTCAGTGAAAATGGGTCAGAGTTCTAACACAGGTCAAAGAGTTCTAACACACACTATACTCAATGTAAGGATGATAACAAATCACCATCATTCTATCATTCCCTCCTCTTTATCATTGTTACATGTGTTACCTGTGTGTGAACAACTTCAAAACCAAGAAAGAAAAGAAAAGACAATAAAATGTAAAGTTTTTTTTTTTTTGCTGTCAGTTATGACTGGAGAGTCAAATTAAATAAATTAGTTTTCTTCCCACTCCCTTCCGACATATTGTTGCTCATATATAAATACAGTACATATCACATTACATTGACAGGGTGAATTAGATAATTCCTTGGTTACACTGTAAGCATATTACTGCATGTATGTGTAGATATATGTATATATATATATAAAAGCTTGTTAGTTCCCTTGACCCCTTAAGGGCTGCAATATAGATTTTCCTCTATTTATGTGGCTTGAAATAAATCAATAAAAGAAATAAAATGAAGTGTAACATCAGTTTTACTTTTTTAATTGAATTATTGAAATACGTGATCTTTTCAGTGGCATTGCTATTTACTGAGATACAGCTGTGCATTTACAATGGCATAGTCCATGCTCATTCATGGATGTTCATGTTTCTAAACAATTTTTCGTGGCTTGCAGTTGAGATGTTGCCTCAGTGCGCAGTCATCATACTTCCCTGATTTTTAATCTCTGCTAATGCGCAGCTAATGTGAGCGCACCTATCGGTGTGCAATATAAACACTTCGCCATTTAACTTGCTCGTGCGCTGTAATAAAAAAAAAAAAAACGTTGCAGAGGTGAAAGACAAAACACGTCTGCTGTGAATCAGTGCAAATGAGCCAGATGGAGAGAGGGAGTGTCAAAGGGAGGCCACACACAGCTGCACAATAGATTAGTCACACACCCTCACAAAAATTAACGCCAGCACATATTATCCTGAAACATTAATCAAGCAGGAAGCAAGCACATTGTCTTCAGAATGGATGGCATACTCTCCACACAGACTCAAATGAACTCTATTACACTGTGAGCTAAACTCACTATGTCAAAAAAAAAAAAAAAAAAAAAAAAAAGCAAATGCGTCCCCACAAGCATCTTCTGCACCTAATTTTTCACTGACTGTTAATAATGCATCGCTTGCGTTCGGCAGGAGCTTTGTGCGGCACAGGGCTCAGGTGGGTTTTGTGAATGAAGAGGCCAACCAATCAGACATCGCGGTCAAACCTATCTGCCTTGAACTTATTCAAGGCTTATGTTCGAATCCAAAATGGCGTCGCACAAAATCTGCTTGTTAAGCTCATTCATTTCAAAGTAATCAGAGGAGAGGTCACAATAGGACGCGGCGTGAGCCACCGAATTCGGCCTGCGAAAATAACATTTTATCTTTTGCCGGGTTTAGCTTGTTGGTTCTCTCAGGACACTCAGGAAATGTTCTTTGAACATGGAGCAGACCGGGCTACAGGCCGTTGCTCTGTCCGACCGATTAGCGTCTTTTCCTTCCGCAAAGGAATGGATGTTGACGTTCCGGATGGGCGTGGTTTGAGGCAAGCGTGTTGATTTATTGCACCACTTATGCACCTTTTAGCCAGGCCACCAGGCTCCTCCTGGTGGCCTGGCTTCAAGATAACATCTCCCACTCCTTCGCACCCACCACTGAATCCAAACACCCCCGTTTTGGAAAGCAGATATGAAACATTGAAGGTGACATAATGTGCCCTTTTGTCAGAAGCTGACACAGTTTCCTGAGGTCTTAATAAAAGCGTCTGTAAAATGCTGTAGAGAATACAGAAGGGATGCAGATGGACTGCAGTATTCTCCATCCGGCCGTTGCACCTCTTTTTTATTATTATTATTATTTTGACAGTCAATTTCTGAAAGTGAAGTGGAGTTAAGCACTTGACTGCACTTCTCCCTTCTCTTCGATGGATTGCACGACTTTCGAGATCACTTGTAACGATCTAACCCACAGTGCAAGTTACACTAAATTGGTAAAAAAAAATTACTTACAGGAGTCCCCGTCTGGCTAATGAACTTATTAACGTGAGTTAAAGTATGGTAGTACAAAAAAATCAAAAATAAAAATCTAAAAATGTTTGTATTATTTTTATTTAAAACAGAAGAGCAAGAACACTCTTACAGCTTAATTAATATAATGTATTGATTATTACTGTTATAATAATGTTAGATATGACATTTAATTGTTATTTAGATTGCGAAAGGTAGACTTTCATTTAAGTCGGAGTTGCCTGTTATGTACTCAAAATCCTGATTTACCAGTTCAGCTAAAGGTAATTATGAATCTCCAGGAAGACTTAAGGGAACATTAATGTAATGGGCGACACTCCTTTAAGTTTCATACTAACACTTTCCAAACACTCCAATCTCTTTCTTAAGGGCAAGAGAAATGCCTAATATATGCTTTTATGTCAGCTAGTGCGACAAAAGGAGTAAGAGAAAATCAACCCTGTTCCTAACAACCATTAAATAAAAACTCTGGTTACTCAAGAATTTTTATTTTGAAAAGGATTTTAAACTATAAAAATAATATGAGTGTTTTCTAAATCTGGTGACTGGTCTGTGACTGGTGAAGTTGATGGAGTTCCAGAAAGGGTGTAGAATGTTATGAAAAGGTTTTATGGTGCAGAGACAATAAACAAAATAATTTCTGAGAAAAACCCTCCTAAGATATATTTATATGTCTGTTTCTAAGCAATTGATGGACATGGAAAACCTGGAAGCCATAAATTGCAACTTGGCATGGGGCTACATTGGTGTATCATGGTACACCGATATTTTAAGCAGGTATTGTATCAAAATCTCTTGCATTTTCAGCCATATCCTGTTTGCAGCCCTTACAATCAGCAGCAATATTAAGTACAAGCATGATCGATGCTTTGAAAAGCTGATGAACTAAAAAGACATGTTTGTGGTCAACTACATTCTTCATAGCTGAGTGTCACAAAAGTTGTAACATACAATAAGCATTAAATACTCGAAAGCTACTACTATACAGCATCATTTTATTCTAAGTTTTTACGTCGTCTATGGAAGCAAATGGACATGGGCACCAATTGTATTGTTTATCATTTATCGTGATAGATTTGTTATCGCGGTAAGAGTTTTGATTTATCGTTTCACAATAAATAACAATTAATGATCTTTAAAACCTCCCAAAACTGTCCTTATTGTTGGGACTGATTGTTTTGCTATTTTTCCCAAGTTTTGTTCAATGAAAGCACCAATAAATACCAATAAATTTGAAAGTGTCATGCAGTTTAGTGATACAAATCGCTCTTCTTTACGTAACCGCTGTCCTAAAAAAGTGCCTTATAAGTGGGAAATTTTTTCATGAGCAGTTTTTGTACTTGTGGGGCTATCATTGCTGTGACTCACAGTAATAAAGTTACCTGAAAAAGAAGGAAACAATAGTTTCCATTGTCGCTTTTATCTTTATCACAATGGTACGGCAAGATATTATGATATAACTTTAAGTCCATATCACGCATACCTATAAACAAAACCGTTTTTTAGATTATTTTAGCAGCAGTAGAATAGATTGTTTTGCTTCTTTTGACTAAAATCAGTCGCAATGTCTATATTTCTAAGATATTCTCATAGTTCTTCACCAAAAATATAATTACAACAAATATATGTAATGTGAAGTGAAGGCGAAGGACTTCATAAAGCTTCAGGGTAGAAGCTTTATGAAGTCTGCAACATAAGCTCAGATGTAATTAGAATATGAAAAATACTATGTTGCTGGATTCAAATCAAACATTTCTTGTATGCATTAAATTACCTCAACATTGCAGGAAGCTTGAAGAATTAAAAAAAAGAAAATAGTCTGATCCAAGTTTCTTTGGAAGCTACAAAAAAAAAATCATATGAATAGATGCCATACGAAACTCAGAATGGAGTAGCTGTCACACAGCTGACAAAAATATTTGTTTAGAAAAGTACTAAGAAAACTGACCTTGGCTCTCCGTCTATATACCCAGCAGAAGCCGATCAATAAAACGTCTCCAAACTTTTCTCCACGCACTGGAACCAGTAGAAAAGACACGAGTTAATCAAAGAAAATTCAAAATATAAAAAGAAACTGTTTCCCAAACCATTTACCCCTAAAACATTATGAGTATTTAAATAAAAAGAGAAGTTAAACATAACTGGTAGTCAAAAAGAAAGTCTGGGATGTTGTTTTAGTGCTGTTTTTGGATGTGATGTTGCATAAGCTCATCTGAATAAAACACACAGGTGCTGACAGCTATCCTGAAGCAATTTTGTCTATACTTTCAGCCGTATTTATGCTAACAAAAGCAAAATCGACATAACAACCATAATTATGCCTTTACATTCTCAACTGCAGGGATGCTAAATCTTGGGGGGAGAAAAAAGGAAATCTGAGCATAGACCATGTCTCCACTTAAAAAAAGAAAAAAAGCTTTAGAGCATCCCCAGTGTGAAAAGTATGGATTATAATTTCAGTCTCTCTTAGGACTGGATATGTTTGGAAAAAGAACGTTAAATGTCAAAGGTATTTGCAGTTGCAGACTTTGATGAACTCATATCACATTGTCAAACACGTTTCTTTCTTCTTATCCTTCTTTTCTGAATTCTTGTCCTCGCCAAATTTTCATTCTTTTTTTTCTGTTGTACATCTTTCCCTCCTTTATTCTAAACTAAAATACAAAAATTTGTGGAGGGGACCTTGGAAGTCTTGGTGTCAGTGACAGCTTCCACACCGAAATGTGTTATTGTTTCCCAACTCTGATGGGAAACAGAGTTGCTGACAATTTTTTTTTTTTTTTTCCAAGTAAGCAACTCAAAAAAGACACCATCTTCCCAAAAATATATGAGCTTTAGAGCTAAATATGAGGAGAAGAAGAAAAAACAACTAATGATTGGCAAAGCATTGGGAGTGTAAGGGGGAAAACATGTGACTAACAACTGCTAACAAATTTTACCCTGAAGGAGCAATTTATGAGCTGGGAGGCTTTTCACCATATGTGACCCCCCTACAGTACCCAGCCTCAGCTGAAAAAATTGAAGATTTTGCGAAAATGTAACTGATATAGTGTTGGTTTAAGTGAAAACGTGTCAGAAGATGATAAAATCTAACAATGCATCCGTTCCATTTTTAAATGTTTGTCAATGACGCCCTTGTAAAATGAACAAAGGGGCATTTTACAGCTAAAAAAAAAAAGAAGCAAAAACAGATCCTTATATTGAGTCCTTGAAACAGCATGATAAATGGATGCCGTGAAGTAAAAAAGAAGTTTAATATCGGAGTAATGAAGAGGACTCGAAATTAAGAGAAAAAAAAAAGTTTGGAAAGAAAAAAAAAAAAAAAAAAAAAGAGAAGGAGGCAAATATGAAGTCGGCTTCGGCGGTGAGAATGTAGTGAAAACAGAGACCGAGTGTTAGTCTTCTCTGCTGCAATAAGCCTCCAGCAGCGAGGGTAAAAGGCAGAAAGGCCAGGATTCCTGACAGAGCCTTATCTCATCTTCGGCCTGGAATAAAACCCATTTTCCAGCCCCGAGACAATAAAGCACAAGGGTACTAAACCTCACGCCCGTGACACCCTATTTAGAGAGAGGCCTCGTCCCGACATAAAAATGCATAACACCATCACTGCGCCGAGAGATAGCGCATGACACCGGGTCTTCGCTTTTCTCTGTCTGTGAGCATATATGTGTGCTTTATGGTAATTCAACAGAGGAGTGTTAAGCTCCACTGTGCCATGCTCGAGCTAGAGAAAGTCTACTGGGGAAAGCAGAGAGAGACGGGAAAGTCACGACGGTCCAACGCTGGTGTTAGTTTTTGTCTTTTTTTTCTTCTTCTTTCGCTGCTCGCACACAAAGGTTAATTAAATCACAGAGCAACGAACGACCACGCGGGTGCGCGTGCATGCTTTCATACAGCTAAACGGAGACGCGCATGGAGTGTGTCTGATTGCTTCCTCTGGGGTTTCTCCCCCTCGCTCCCCCCACACACTGACGTGAATGTGACATGCGGTCTCTCATCATCACTAAGTGGATTGAGCATTGTGATGGGAAAATCAGGCACCCTTAGGAAAAATGCCATGCGGATAATATGTTAATGCGATTCACCTCTTTCGTAATATGTTACCGGCGTTTCCCGTCTTCCCGTCCACCGTCCTTATCCCTGTCCAGACGAGAGCGCCACCTATTTCACTTCCTGAGCTGACATGCTAAGTAACACATAGGTGGGATGCTGGGTTTGTATGCTTGTGGTAAAATCTTCAATTTGATTTCAGTGGTTCTTAGGTCTAATATGTGTGTCCTTCCCTTCTTTTGCCGTCTGTTGTGTCTTTCCTTTTGCTGTCTGTTGTGTCTTTGTTGTTGTATCCTTCCTTTCCTTTGCAGCCTATGAGCTTTTCGTGCCTTTCCTTTCTTTTGTCTTCAGTTGTCTTTCTTTTGTCGTCCGTTGTGTCCTTCCTTACTTTGTTGTGTCTTTCTTTTCTCTTGTCCTTTCTTTCCTTTATTCTTTGCAACTGTTCATCATCCCTCTTTTGTTCATTCCTTAACTTTTTTTTGTATATTATATTTCAAAATAAGTGTAGAGTACTTAGGAGATGGGATGTGTGTTTTTTTTTTTTTTACAAGTTTGTGAACCCTGAAAATAGGGGCTTAACTTGAGAGAAGAAAAGTAATCAAACAGGAGTAAGGCACCAAAAGATGCCTTTATGGACTCCATAAGAAAGCCCACAAGTCTCAGAAGGAGAACAGTGAACTGTCCAGGATAACGGCGAAATACTTTCTGGCGAGAGTAGATGCAAACACAGGGTGGCTTAGGCAAACATCTGCCCTGAGCCAAAGTCTGCCCTACATAATTACTGGTAGATCACGCAAACAAAAACACCCAAAACTGATAGAAATACGAAGCCAACATTGTGTGAAAAAAAAAGTCTGCTCTGTTTTATCATATTATTGCAAATTAGGTCAATGCAACCAAAGCAAGTTTGGCATCAGAGAAGCGTTTATAATTTTGTGTGTGTGTGCATGTGTTGCATCACTGCTTGACTCAGAAACAGCCACTGTGAGAGGAGCGATCTTGCGCAGCCTCACCTCGCTCATCAGAGGGATCTGGCAGAAAACCAAAAACTGGGGAAGGCATCCACTGGTTTTAAATGGCAGAGCGGTAGCAAGCCAAGATTTGGCATTCAGTAAGATTATTAATTACATGGGAAGCTCCAATGCTGGGAGAGGAAAGCTATTTCGTCTGGAAGAAACACCTATCTAATCTTCCTTCAATTACCTAACTTGGTAATAAAGCTCTGGGAGGGACGGTTGACACTTTTCAGCACATAGCAAGGTGGATCTGAGTTTCGGTTGAATTTTCAATTCAGTCTGTTTATTTTTTGCTTTTGTTTAAACAAAAAAAAAAAAGAAGAAGACCTGGTCATGACACAAACTCTCATAAAAACAAAAAGAAAATAAACTCCTCCACGCTATAATTACTATAATTTGTCTCTACATTAGCGTAGAGACAAATCATAGTTTACGATGTAACATTTATGGAAAGGAAAAGCTGTAAAACTAACCATTGTTTACTTGATAAAGGCGTAAATCCCGGGGGGGTCCGACTCCGGACCCCCCTCCAATCTTGGAAAAGTCTAGAATTGTTCCCCCCCAAAAAAATCATTGAAGAAACGTTTGCTTTTAAATAACATCAATATGAAAAGAAAAAAAAACGGAGAACAGAAAGTGTAGCAGAAATGAGATCAGTCAGACAAAAACAAAATTCACATAGAAGCAACATTTGAATTTTAGTTTTGCTTCTCAACAGTTTTACTGATAAAAACACGTTTGATGTGCATTACTAGTCATTTTTGGTCCTGCAGCTTGAAAGTGGTTTAAAAACTTTTTAAACAATATCTTACGTCACATTTCACTGTAACTTCGCCGACTCCCTCAAAATTGATCTTAAGAAAATGTTCTGTTTATTGTCTCCCCCCTCCCCCCCCCCAATAATGAGATGGGATTTACGCCCATGCGTGATAAGCAAAGTTATCTGTACGACCGGCCCTTTGTACGGTACAGGACACGACTTGAGTATTATATGAGTTTGGGAAATTACCTACTCATAACTGCAAGATAACCTCATTTGTTACTGGCAACAAAAACATCTCTCGAATGCAAGATATATTTCTGTTTCAATCTTCTATATTCTGAAGTAGGCGGTTGCAAAGAGTACTTGAAGGCATGCACCACCACAAGGCAATTTGCAGTGAGAAAAATAGCTATAGTTAGCCGGCATTATTTGACAATGATGAAATGTGAGCTCTACATTTTCCTTGAGGTGCTCCAGACAGTGCAGTAAACTGTAAAAATGTGACTGAGGCTGAACTCCTTCCATGGAATTAGGGTGTAAGTATCGCAGCCTGGCGTTTTTATTCGCCCGTGCACACATGAGTAACTCTCTGCGCGAGCGTGCGCGTTTTATGCGCGCGCGAGATCCAGAGGCCCTTTATCAGATCCTGGCAGAGTGGAGAACAGCCGGATCGATAGAGCTTTGGCCTGAAACAGGGAGACGGTACCTAGATCTCGACCGGCCTCCACCTTTCCTCTCATTGATCTTCATTACCTGAACAGACTGGAGCGAGCAAAGAAGGAGCTGCTCACACCGCCCATTAAAGACGAGAGGATAAACTGCGTGTGTGTACACACACGCGCGCCGCACAAATGGGAACACGTGAGGCACGAACACGCTAATACATTTCAATTACAGTCACAGCTATCTCCATGACTTTGTAAGGACCTTAGGTATTCTACATTCAGACGGTGACCACCGCTGCTTGGAGCCACGTCCAAATTAAAGCTGATAAGCAAATCACCTGTAGGCTGTTAAAGCAAAAAAAAAAAAAAAAAATGAATAAGAAATTTAGCTAGAAGTTACTCTAAATATGTTAATACTTGAGTAAGAATATTTAGAAGCAGTGGTACCCTTTGGTAAGTATTGTCTATACTCACGTTTTGTCAGTGTCCACACTCTTGCCAAGCGTATAGAATATTTGCTAGATTAAATCGAATCGTACGCAAGCGAAATTGATGCTCCAGTTGTTGTTTTTCTTTTTAAACCATCTGAGAATTGTGCCTGTTTGAAATATTACTTCATCAAATTAAATTGTTGGAACAAAGATTTCTACCAACAGCACAAAGAACAAGCAGAATCGATTCTAATAAAAGAATTGATTAAATACCTATTTACAAAAACATCACTCGCCAAGTCAAGGCTATTTTCAAGCAACAAAGAGAAAGCAATGAGAAAAAATTAAGAAGGCAGCATGGATTTGAACACATGGACTGCTTTTTGCATTATTTTATTTTTTTTTTGATGCATCTTCCCTCCCCTTGTCTCTAAATAGCGAGTCATTTCATGCCGAAGTCGAGCGAGTTCGAGAGGAAATGTGATGGGAAAGGTGGAAGTGAATAAAAGGCTGTTTATCGAATAACCAACACTGTCAGGTACCATTCTCCCCCTGTGTCTTAAGTTAATTTAATTCTTCCCCCATGTCCCATCAAGTCTCATTTGGAAGTAGACGGCATCAAAGCCGAGCCGGAAAACAGCAAATGAGTGTAACTCAATTGTTGTGCGGCCATCATTGATTGTTTGCCCGGAAAGAAGTTGGAAGAGAGACAAGACACTTATTTTCTTCACCTCTCCCACCCTCAGCAATCACTTTTTGAGATGGATGAAAGTGTATCAGAAAGTGCCTGTACCTGTTAGAATGAAGACGCCTCAGTTCACTTAGCTTTCAGCTGTTTCATAAGGTGCTGTAGGCACAAGAAACACTAATGGCACACAGAGGCAATTAAGAATAATGTGGGGGACTTGCATAAAAAAATCAGAGAAAAAAAGAGAGAGAGAGCACTTCTTGGTCGCAAAACAAAACAGATGGGTCTATAATTAAGAGCCTATAGCAGGTCATTTTGTCCGTTGTTACTCTCAACACCGGCACTAGTGTCTGGGTTCTGACAGCAAGGCAAACAAGTAATGCTCTTTACCATATTGGGCTCTTTAATTTATTCTTAAAAAAAATATTACAGGAGTCAATAATTTGAAATCTGTTCAAAAACTCTACACATACAGAAAATGCTCTAAGATATAGATGGTCTCTCTGATTTTGTAACCACAAGGAATTTAAATCCAACTGGAAGAGATTAGGTTTTGTCCACTGGACCGAGGCCATTCAGGAAGAAAAAAAATCACAGGGAAAAGGCAGATTTCATTAGAAAGTCTGAAAAATAGATTTGAGTGAAAAACAACCAAAGGCTTTTGGAGTTTTACTATTATAAGAATACTATTTGTGTAGTTTCGCCAACTCGGTATTGTGTTAAATACTAAACCATACCAAACATTATCCAAGTAGTTCATTAGAGGCAAATCAACCTTCCATTACAGTACTCCAGGTTTTGATCAAGACAAAATATTACTGTCCGAACATACCAAAATTTAAGTCGACGTCATTAGCACTCTGATTGTTTTCTCAATCGTCAAGAAAACCAGTCTATGTTTGATAGGATAAAGGTTCCATAAATCTCCCGCTGTGATGTGTACGAGAGTCTCTCTTTGCTGTAGAATATTCCACTGTAGGTTTGACCTCCAGGAATGCTGTACTTTGAGCTAGATTTTACGCTAAGCAATATGTCTGCCTAACCCTGCAACTCCCCAAAAGAGGATATGATATTGAACCTTTCTTGTTAGTATTTTGTTATTTATTTTTTTCCCACGGTATTTCAACCTGGAATGCTTTTTTGTAATTCAATTTTTCAAAAAATATATGATGTTTATCACTGCTTGTTAGTGTATTAGGGTACGATTGGAACGGTGTTTCCATTCCACCCTGGCATCTTTTTACTGCGCTGAGCTCATATTTTTGGTATGTTGGCGCTTGCTTTTGCAATTTTAAACACATGGGTGCCGTCTTATTTAGTCACTCATCTTGGCAAGAAGTCAGCCAGCCCGTTTCTCCTAGATGTTCCAGGACTTCCTATAAAATATAAAGGTGCACATTTCCAGCAAACACACACCACAGTTAACCTTCTAATGCTAGGACAGTAAAGAACTGTGCGAAGTTGTCATCAGCGGTTGGCAGAGCGTGGTTTTACCTGACTGGCAACGTGTTTGGAATGTGTTTGTAAAGTGTGCTGGTTCATCTCTAGTATATTTAGACAGGGCCTCATGGAAATACATAAAATCAGCACGACTCATTAACGCCGCATTATGTACTTGGGCCAAGTGATGTGTTAAATTGTATTCCTGTACCACAGAAAGCAACAAGCTTGTCCCGTATTGACTAAACGGTGTGTCAAAGCTGTGCTTACTTACACACCTCCTGGTAAAGATTGCAGCCTTATTTCATGTAGCTATATGAACTCGGAAAGGAGAGCAGTGTTACGAAGAAAGTCTTAATTTACAAGCTGGCAATGTCATGTCTGCGTTCTCAATCGTTAAATAGAAGGTAGTTGTGTACTGGCGTGAGAAAAGAATCTTAAAGTAGTAGCATTGCTTTGCTTGTCGTCATAAAATGGCAAGAATAAGGCACCACTGCAAACATACCAGGAAGTGGCGGTCCACCTTAACTGAAAGTCTGGTTAACAAGAGGATTAGTCAAAGACACCAGCAATAGGATGGTGAAAATGATTGTAAGAATGTAAATTTAAGCCTCGTTTAAAGATTGCCCTTAGATATAAAAGGGATACAGCAAACATCCAGAAGGAAGTTCTCTCATCAGTTGAGATGAAATTCAACTATTTAGCCTACACTACGAAAGCACGACATCTTTGCAAGCATTTTTGTGTAGTTTCTAGTGCAAACACCATAGTATATTTAAAATAAGACAAAACCAACTTACAAGTCATGTTTGAAGAAGGTGTAGGAGCTTGTTTGAATTTAACAATTCCTTAATATTGATTTAAAAAGTACTTGCTCCACTGTCAGATTATTTAACTTAAAATGTGGAAAAATGTCTTGTTCTAAGTGAAATAATCTGCCAGTAAAACTAATACTTTTTATTAATATTAAGGAATTGGTTACTTAAAACAGACTCCTGCATCCTGCTGAAAAGTTACTTATGAGTTAGTCTTGTCTTGTTTCAAATGTTCTATCATTTTTGCACGAGAATCTAGAACAGAAAAAAAAACAGTAAACTTTAGTATTTTTGCCATGTAGGAAGTCTTGATGCTCACTTCCAATTTTTTTGCAGAAATATCTTTGTGTGCCTGCGTGTGTGTGTGTGGTTGTTCATATTATCAATTAAATAAGATGAAGATGACAATGAGATTTCTGTGTGAACCCCAAAGCTGCCTGCATGTGCAGAAGTAGTACATAGTCTTCACACGGCAGTGCACTGTTTTCGGAAGTAACGGCAAAAAAAATTGATACATTTTAAAGTTTTTTGAAACCAACAGTATGGTCACAAACACAAAGGAAGCTAATAACAAGAAAACAACTAATGGCGATGGACGTTTGGGGAGCACTCACTGCCACTTCTGTATAGGAGTCACTTTAGATGTGGGATTGTGATGTGATGCGCGACAGTGACACAGATGTCTTTTAAGATTTTGTCATTATAATTTTCCGCCACGGTTTACACCCAGGTTAACCACGTCTGGTTTCATGTGGGGTAGAAATATGATGCACACCTCACATCAGTGACGTAAAATTTGGATAAAATGCAACACGTTGAGACTGCAGATGCTTTGAAAACTATTATAAAAGTTTTCAGATTTAGTGCCACATATGAAAATGACACAATTCAGATTGCTTTTGGATGTGAACATGGGCAAAAAAATTGGATTTCAGTCACGATTGCTCGCTTTGTGAAGCTAACACCCTAAACACCATGTTCCAATGTGAAACATAGTATCATTCTGTGGGGATGCTTTTTTTATAAGTCCTCTCATCCATATTTAAGATCCATATGTCTTTGTTCACAGTTCTCTTTTTCTCTTATTACACTTACGCTGCACATGTGGCTTGGGTAGCACATACTCAGAATAGTCTCCATGTCTTTGCTCCGTTAAAAGAATCCACATTTGTCTACGCATCAAAGCGTTTGACATCGGTGATGGATGACAATTTTTGTCTTTAAAACCCTGTTCTTTTTGTTTGCACTCATCTCATTACACATATTGAAAAGGTCAAGCTCGTGACTCGAAGCCCCCGCCGTACTTCATAGCCCTTTGAATTTTGCTCCCGTGAGTCGTGAACGCGGCTCACGTTCGGCGCTTCTGGTTTCACTCGGCGGCCGAGCTGGATGGGAATTCTCTCTTTCGTCCTCCCTCCTCACACGCACACGGCAGTGTTTTAGCGCAGTTCTGTTCCACGCAGGTCAGTCCGTTTCATTTCCGTTCGTCGGAGCCGAGGCCAAGCTCATTCACATGAACGTATGTCATTACACGTACAATTTCATGTAGAAGGCATAATCACCTAACTCTGCCGAGCATGTCATTCTGATTGCCATGGCAATTACCAGTAGTAAGCGTTGCTCTGATCGACAGGATCCAGCTAACAGTATTGTGTATAAATAGAACTGGATTGCACAATATTCTTGCATTTACGAGTCAAACAGTAAAAAAAAAACACCCATAACTATCAGTTATTTGTGTTATCAGTCGTCATGGTGTCACTGCAAACAAAGCACTTGGAACTAAAACGCATAACAAATAACTTGTTCAATTACAACAGTGTATAATCTGAATTCACAAGCTGTGCTTTGTGAATTACTAGAGTGGGATATTTCAGATGCAGCAGTTAAGGGGAAAAAAAAAAAAATTGGCTTTAGATCCAGCATGCCATCCAAAAATGAAAACATGAATCGAAACAGCCGGCCTTGAAGACTGTAGCCACAAAAGAGAGTTTTGACTTTTTTCAGGAACCCTTCAATGCAACACACATTGGTCGCCAAAGGTTGACACATTCTGTCAAAATGTGTTTTTCTTTTTAACAAAGAAAAGCATTTACAGGTTCTTTCACCCCAATGTAACATTCATTGCACAATTCAAATGAAAATCAAGTTTAAAAGGGGAAAAGAAAGCAAATTTAAAAGAAGCTGTAGTAACCAGGTTGGATATGTTTGCCACAACATTGAATCCTGTGTTGTTGCTCCTTTTGGTTCAAAAACAGCATTTTAGTTTTGTTCAGTGTTGGCCAGCATGCCAAGTTCCCACCAAATCTCCCAGATTGCGAGGACATCTCTTTCCACAGCCCTCTGTAGGGGATCCCATAGGTTTCCTGTCAGATTCAGTTGTGAAGTCTTGGCTCTGCTATTCCGAAAGATTCAATTGTTCTTTATTTGAAGCCAAACTTTTATTGATTTAGGTTCATGTATGATTAGACTCACTTTTCTGCTAAAAAAAATTATTCTTTTAAATCCACATTCTAGTAGGAAGGTTAAAATGTCTAAAATTTGAAACTGTGCATCATTTTCTTCACCCTGACATATAAAAGAAAACTACATTTGAAGAAAAGCAACCCCACAGGGTTAATCATCCAGGTTATTCTGCTCCCATAATGCATCGCTGTGGATTCGTTGGTTGATTCACACTACTGTTTCTGTGCCAAACGCAGCTTTTAGAATTGTGGAGCAAAAACGTAACTTGGATTTTATCAGACCGTAACACATTCTCCCACAAGCTTTTAGACGATTCAAGCCAAGGCTGGAGGTTTTGTTTGCCATCTATCCTACTTCCTTGGAAATGTCACTAAGCAAGGTTCCTTTTGTTTTTGCAATTATTTACAAAATTGAATAATTACTTATCCTTTTGATTGCATTTCAATCTCCCCTTTCTTGACTGACACTTAGGACCAAACCGGGATGTATAAATTTGAATCTATGTCACTTGTGTCCAACTTATTTTCATTTTGGGCCCTATCAAAAACCTCAATGTTCTTAAAGGGCCAGTTGCGCCTGAATGTACTGATAAAACCATTAAACTGTTAAAATATCAATAAATATCCGTTTGTTTCGGCATTCAGTAAGTGTTTCTTAAAATTAAATAATAGCGATCATCTTTTCACGCTGATCAGTCTATCTAGGATTTCGTGATTGTCTTTGCAGTTGTTTGCAATCAAAATCACAGATTTTGTGATGTTAATTTAGAAATATTTGTAAGAAAGTTTTACGATACGTGATGTTAAATGTGACTTTTTATTTCTCGCCATATGAATCACGGACCGTAACTTGACATCCAGTAGTCACTGAAACCCAGTTTTTTTGGCCAATTTTGAGAAAAAACAGCAGTAAAAATCAGCAAAAATGTGGGAATGTGTTGATTTTGTGTGAATCTAGCATATTTGTGAAAAACTGGGGGGGACTTATTGATGTAATTTGGAGAATTTGGGTAACATAAAAAGCTACGGCGGGCCAGATTTGGACCTTGAGCCTTGAGTTTGACACTTGATCTATATAACTGGACTTATTTGGCTATAAATTTCTGAGCATAAATTAAATCTGTTTGTCTTGCAAAGTGCCCTAAGATAAATTTTTGTTCCTTGTGAATTATTGTGCAACACAGATAAACTGAACTGAATTGAACTTATAAATTTCTTATGGTCCAAGACCGCCTCAACAAGCCCCAGTTGTTGAGGCGGTTGACCCCGTAGTGACCCAAATGGTTTGGATTGTTTGCATTTGACATCCTGGAGGCAAACTGTAACTTTCCTACTACCCAGCTGTTCTGTGTTTAGAGCTTATATGAAATTCACTGAAATGCTAACGCATTTAAATCAAGTATTACATTTCTGAGTCGCAATAAAATGGAAGTGCCATCTGACTGTGTAGGCATTGGAAGAATTGCACAGTCAAGGCAGGCATCAATTGTCCAGCATCATTGCGCATCATGAGATTAAATGGATGTTTGTGAAGCAATGATTAATCCTGTTGTGAATTGCTCCATAGATTGTGAGAGAGCCCCAAAGGATGGGGAACCAATCTGCCGAAAATCTCCCCACAATAGCACTTGTTGTGCACGTTGCGCCATCACTTAGCATCATCTTGAACTTCATTGCCATGCAGGAACAAACTCAAAGCCTCACTTTGTCGCTGTGATAATTGAAGATAATTTATAAATAACACTATGCATTATTTATAAAATGAGAGGTTACATGACAATTGGTATGCAAATGTGTTTTTCCCCCACTCATCCAAACTAATAACAGTAATAATAAAAAAAAACTAAACAAAGAAAAAGAGTTAAAAATTTTTTTTACCAGCAACCACAATTAGTCTTCAATTAATTTGTTTCCCAATTAAACTGCAAACCTCCAATTAATCAATCTTCAATTATGAGCATATTATACACATCACATCGTGGCGTAAATACACAAAGTCATATTTTATGCTCTGGCAGACATGATAAACAATGTGTTGGGAGTTTAACATGCACCACACCGATCCCTCAAACAACAATCGCCGCCTAACCCACATACACAGAGGTGCCTGTACTTTCTGGAATACCAATTGTTGCCAGCTCAGAATGGAAGAAAAGTTAATGGGCTGTACATGGCACAATAAATCGTTGTTTTCCTCAACTAATCACTCACACGCTGCGTCTTAAATAAAGTATTTTGCAGATATCAGTTAAACCGGGTTACAAAACCAGCAGCAAAAACAATCAGAAAAAACAGGAAAGCTGTAAATAAAAGGATAAATTTAATAAGGCTTGTTAAATTAAATGAAAATGAGCTACCGCAGAAGTCTAAAAAACTAAACATCTGTGTTGGTTAAAACTTCTTTTCTTCACTTTTTCACTTTACATAAGAGTGTCTTTAACTTGAAGTGTGTGTGACGCAGCTGAAAAGAGCACATTTAAACAGTAGGCTAGGTGTATATCTCAATCTTAGCGAATTTTTCAGTAATTACAAAAAAACAGAAATCCAACTTTAAGATTTAGATCTATTTGTGCATTCCCATGTGCTTACTGTTGCTCTGAAGAACGCATTTTCAAGAGATGTTCTGCACTAGACATGTAAGGCAATGTATAAAGAAACATTAAATGTTAACTTCCTGTTGAGCTTTTCCAATTTCTTCTGAATATCCTGATAATTTCTGGATGAGAGTGTGTGAACCTTCCAAAGGACTTGCTGAAAGTAAAATTTGTGTGAACACCAATCTTTATACACTCTGTGTATTTCCCTTCCACATCCCACCCACTCAATGCACCTGTCACTGTGTTCTTCGGTTGCAGTTCTCCATTTATG
This sequence comes from Girardinus metallicus, assembly GCA_903067095.1. NCBI lineage: Eukaryota > Metazoa > Chordata > Actinopteri > Cyprinodontiformes > Poeciliidae > Girardinus > Girardinus metallicus. The sequence goes on from CAEGAE010004509.1 coordinate 17,375, forward strand.
AGAAAGTATACCTGAAAACATTCCTGGTTTTACAGAGTGAAAACAAATACAAAGCAAAAGCCTCTGCTAAAAAAGTTGAGATGTTGTGTGGTCCAAGCAAAATGCAAAAACAGGGTCACGGCAGTAACCCAATAATGTTACCTGTAAAGGCCTGTATGCATTGATAAAGAGCCACTCACCTTAGCATGCTAAATGCTTGAAATGGCTCACACAGCAGAAGGGCTGGACTTGTTTTAGCAATTTCTGACCACTTTGGACCAATCATAGACATATTATACTCTAATAATCAAAAACTATAAACAAATATAGAATCAAATACTTTGTGTGTTGTTGGGTGTCAAATGGCTAAACATGAATAAATATAGTTAATTTGAGTATCACTCATAAGATATATAAAAATTTATACTGCAACACTGGTTTTTCCAAATACGTTGACATGAGGAGGAATTTTTTTGGATCAGTGTAAAATGTGTTTTAAAATGTCGAAACATTTGTGGCAAAACAAGGAATGGTGTTACACAGTTTAAGATTACAATAGTTTTTCTTAAGGTGCTGGATGTATTCTGAAAAGTACTTTCTGTGGGCCAAAGGGGGAATTTCTGTAGCATCTGTTACACCTTTGAAGTATGTCTTATGCCTTATGTCGACTCCGCTTCTGAATAGTGTGTTCATACCAAGATCAATAGAGAGAAATTCTCAGTAAGCCAGGTGATTATTGAAATGCACTATGATTGTTCTGTAAGTTTTGACAACATCATCTTTAGCTGAATTAGTCAGACCGAAAGTGGAACCAAATTTTTACTTTCATTTTCAAGCATTCTGCGTCTGGAGGTGAGTTTGACGTCTTCGGCATAGCACAGTGTGAGACTAGTTAATCTTGATTATCTGGTGTTTATGTTGCGTATAGCTGTGCGGAATGCATTGAAACTTGATGCGAGAGAGTTATGTTGAAACAAAAGCCAGAAACACACATGTGAAGGGAGTATTAGAGATTAGGTTTTCACTCGTTCGTAAATAAAACATTTAAGAGGTTTAAGATAGAAGAGACAACTACATAAAGTGGTACAGCAAACTCCACAAAAATCCCTTCATTTATATCAATTTAGGTCTCAAGATTGGGTGACTCTAACGTTAATAGGGTCACCCAAAAAAAGCCCATTAGTTGATATTTTCATGATGAAATAGAACACCTCTTCAAAAGCCAATAAATACATCCTCAGTTTTCACCAATTGACATATGTTTGCCAACACTGCCACTAGCAACTATTGCTTTATGCCGATTAGCCAACTTAGTCTTTTATACCAAATGTGGTACATTAAACATAATCAAAACACCATTATTGCAATATGAGCAGTTAGTTATTCTTCGGTAAACTGTTGAACATAAAGTCTTAAGACTTAAGGATTGTCAAGCTAAAAATCAAGTTTATTTAGATGAGACACCGGATGCTATGCTGGAATAGAAGGGTCAGAATTTCTTCCCATTTCATTATCTGTTTTCTATTTTTTTTTGTATGCAAAGTCAAACTTTGTTAAACACGAGGATTTTGCGTAGAGTTATGTATCTGAAGATACCCTTTTCATCGCTTGTCATTTTAAAAGGCATTTCTTTACTCTGGTGTCAAGAAAGAGAGGAGAGGGAACGACTTTGTCGACATCCTTCAGGGGACATCCTGACATCATCCACAGTGACAGTGGAGATACGGTGCTGTTACAACACAGTGAAATGAGAGGGGGCTTAGTTTAGTGTCATCAGCTTCATCACTCAGGGGAATGACCTAAGCCTTAACAGGGACTGTGACAGTAATGGCCTGGGTCTCTGGGAAAAAAAAAAAAAAGAAAAAACTGTCGCCAGGGCAAAAACAAGGTGCGGGGTTATGGAAAAACTGTCGAAAGTAATAAAGTAGAACAGGTTTGATGAATTTCCATTTGTAATTTTTTATGTACAGTTAAGAACTGACAGAGGAAAGTGTTTAGGAAAGTTGTGCCACGCTTAAAAAGTTTATCACTAATTGAAGAGCTGGCACAACCTCACAATTTTGGGGGTTTGTACAAAAAAAAAAATCATAGAAAAACGTTAAATAATACAATGATTTTATTTTTTCATGTACGCAGTCAGAAAATGCTTTAAAAAAAAACAATTAATGTGTCTAGTGAATGTAAATGAGCATATTGGCAGGTTAAGTTATTAAGTTGAAGGTAAATGTGAATTCCCCTCTCCCAATCCTCCCTGCTGTCTGCTTGAGCATGGATCTTATGACACGTAAATATCATCATCTTCTCCTGGACTTATTCAGGGTGAGAAATCTCTTATGGTGGATTCTGTCCATAATTGGATGTGTGGGTTTTCAAGTTCCAAATCAAAATAATAATAATAATAATAAAGAAGAAAAAGGCCCATGGAGTGTAAATTTGAGCTTGGTCCATAGGGGAGCCTAGCCACCAAGGGGTTCACACTCAATTTAGCTGCAGCACGTGTAAAATTTGAAGGTTGTTGGAGTAAACCGTTATTTCTTTTGTAAAAATAACAGTTTTGTAAAGAAAATCTGTTGAAAGTATTCAGTGCTCTGCCCTTAAATACTAGCTTCACGCTACAACGTGCTCTGCACTCCATTAATGAGAAAATATAAAAGCAGTGATAGGAAAGATTCTGATTTAAGACATCTCAGCCAAAAGTTTCATCGTTATTTCTCTTACATGTCTTAGAATGGAAAATGTTTTCATGGTTCATTTCCCGAAAGATAATTAAGTTGCTCCACTGTTTTATTTCGCACACTTTAATTAGGACTTTGCCACTCATTAGTTTTTGCAATATGAAGACGCCTGCACGGTCAACCAGTCATTCTACTTAACCTTTCCATTTTGCTGCAACGAGATTCATCTGCGGATCTGTCAGGGAGCACACGCAGTGCAGACTATTCGTAATCCGCCGCCTCAAGACGCACCGCTAAACAGTTCTTACCACAAGCAGTGTACAGGGGGGAGGGAAGAGTTGTCTGCCCTTCCCTTTAGATTATTTTGTCACAGTTCTCCTCCATCTGCACTGCTATGCAGACTTTGGAGAAAGCCTTTTCAAAAAGCTCTCACTGTTTGAAAATGTGTTTTTAGGAAAAAAAAAAAACCCTCCAATGATGTATTTTTCCATTGCTTGGTGGGTGTTGCATTTTCATCACTTTCATTCTCCAGCCCTTAGGAACATCGCGAACCAGCGTGTTTAGCAAGACTCTCTCTCAGATTGCGACTGCTAAAATTTGCCCCGCTGATTCACAGAGGTGAGCAGCATGTGTATTGCTACTTTTTTTCCAGTTTCTTCCAGATATATTCTAATAAAAACTGATCTGAATCATTTCTCCAGCAGAAACCGAAAAAAAAAAAATCACTCCCCCTCAAAAACTTTTTTTCATTTTACATCAGGTACAAGAAAGCAGCACGAGTTGTTTATTTATTTATTTTTGTTATGTGGAGTTGATTTAGAATCAGGAATGAATCAACCTACCCACATAGAAGGATGAAAGCAAAGAGAGGCCTCATTGATTCTGTCTCTTTTATATCTTGCAGTGATATAGGTCACACAGTGCCTTGCAAAAGCATTTATATCCAATGAACCTGTTTTGCATTTGCAAGCACGAACCTCAACGTACTTTATTGGGATTTTATGTGAGCGATCTTGGTAAAGAACCTTTTGCTACATTTACCTCTTAAGGTTTTTTGCAGGAGGCATCTAGCAGCTTAGCACATCTGAAAACTGAAATTTTGGCTCAACTTTCTTTGCAAAGAATATGAACATTAGCCTTACGTTCAAGGCGTGGACTCTGCTGAAGTTTTAAATGTCACCCAATCTGGTGTATGTAATGCACCAGTTCAACGCTATGAAGCTTACCGGAAATCACATGTTGTAAACAACCAGCCTCCACCATGAAAACAGAAATGCCTAGCTAAACGAGACGGCAGTTAATGTTAGCTTATTTGGAGGCGCGGCCAACATGGACTGAAGGGCTTCGTTCACTTCTGTTCGCTGATTGGCTCTTTTAAAATTTTACAGGACAAATCCAGGTCAATGGGAGAAATCCCAGACAGAATACTGAATTGAGATTAGAGTTGAGTGGAATTGTGTCGGAAGGCAATAGCCAGGCTAGCCCTGTGTTTAGTTCAGTCCATGTTAGCATCAACTGTGACTTTGTTGATTATTCCTACTGCTTCATTCTGGGGTTTGGAGCGTTCAAGCAAAATTGATTTTTATCTTTCTGTCACACAGATTTTTTGTATAAAGGTCAATAGTGATGTGACCTGTCCAGCAAACCAGCTTCCACATGTTGCCTGATGGCTCAAGGAGAACTGCAAAATACTTTGGGATGTCTTCCAACAACTTTCTTCTTGGAACTGTCCCATAAAATCTAAACACATTCAGTAGTTCCTACAGAGCTGCATTTAATTACTATTTAATTGCTGTTTTCTCTCGCATGTTTTTCAGCTTGTTTCACGTTCAAAATTCATCCAAGATGGCGCGAAATGACAAAAACAAAATTGCGTCTTTCATCACACCTCTTGTGTCTAAGACAAGTTTTTCCGGCTGCGTTTCCTGGCAAAGGCACCAAACACCTGCGCACAAATGATGATGAAAAGTGCATGCAAGCAACCCACATGTTGCAAAACACCAACAGCGAGGGCAGGGCGGCAGAGATATGGTTGCAGGTCCAGTCATAGAGCTCAAGTTTCATCTCAACCAAACAAACAAAACAAGTGCAAAAACAACATCTCTTTAAAAACCACAGGCTTTGTTGCAATTGATATTAAGTGCATTTAAGAGGCCATCTCTGATTGGCTCACACTATCGTTGGCGCTTATGTAACTAACGACAACCAGCTTGTAGCTTCTCTTACATGCCGGGTGGATTCTGTTTTTTTCTTATCCCTCAGCGTCCAGATGAGATTTTTTTTTCTGCATTTTTGGTCTACTTAGCAGTACTTGCCTTTCTTTCCCTTTCTCTTTGTCCCTTCCTGATTTACAGAAAAGAAATGAGTATTAAAAGGATGGAGCATCAGCATTCTCTAGAGGCCAACAGAGGGAATGACATACTCTTTGTTGAAAAGCATTCATCTTTCCTCTCTGTCTGATCTTCCTTTCTGCGTCTGCTTGGTGCAGAGATAGCATCATATTTATTGCAGAGTTCTGCCGTCTCCAGACAGTTCTATTTTGAGCCAGGTACACTCTCCTATTTTTTTTTTTTTTTTTTTAAGGGTTGACTTTTGTACATGTGAACACAAGCAAAATGAAATAACCTGTCTCGTGGCTTACAAAGAACCTACAGCTGAATTTATTTTGACACACCCTAACTGAACTTTAATAAGTGGCTGTGGGGAATTGTTTACTTAGGGTATTTCTTTTAGCTGCTTTACCTCAAAATTTACAAAGGAAAACAAAAGAGCTCAGTGAAAACATTTGTTTTAGTTTCCACTTGACACATTGCAAATTTTCCCTGTAGGAGGACTTGCAGGCTCCGTGCATTGGGTAATTCCACCTGGTGTACATGTTGCGCTCATGACAAACCCTGTAAGTGGGTGTGTCGGCATGTCACTTGGAAACTAAAAGGAAAACAATGCTAACATGCGCTCTGTATGGAAAAATAGGAAAAGAAAACCTCAGCCGAGACTAACCCTCCCTCCCGAGGAATGCGAGGGATTCTGTGCCATGAAGATGAATTTGTTATTTGTCTTCCTGCAGGAAGTCTGAACTAGTCTGATTAAATTGTATGTGCTGAGCTGACAGAAAAAGAAGAAGAGTTTGCTTTAGGGAACTTAAATGTGACGCTATGAGGGACTCTGGATATGTTTTTATTTGCACCATATTTGCATTGACGTCGTTGCACCTGTAAAATTTGTCATAAAACTCTTATTTACTGATAAATCCTGCAGCGTTTTTTTTCCACATTGTTTAAAGCTGCTGCTTTGATCTTTGTGAGATTTCCACGTTGTGTAGGCCAAGCCTTTGTCTGCAATGCTTTGTGTGTATTCAGCACCACGCAAATACCAACTTGAGTATTTTTACAGTTTGTCACCTGACAAACACTTTAAGATGGAATTTTTGGGAATTTTATATAGCTGAACAACACAAAGTAGAGCATAATTGCGAAGTGCAAAGAAATTCATACATGGTTTGTTTTAATAACATTTTTTGTAACAAATGAAAGTCTTAAAAGCATTAGTATTCACCTCACTCTAATCGACGTGTTGTAGAATTACCTAGAGTTTTATCTCTTCCAGACTTACACATCTAGACACTACAATTTGGACAAATTCTTTACAAGGTACTTTAAGATTAGACAGAGAGCATCCATCCACCCATTCATCCACTGTCTATACCTGCTTATCTTTATAGTGTCACGGGGGGCTGGAGCCTGTCTCCGTTGATCATTGGGCATGAGGCAGGAAACACAATGGACAGGTTGCCAGTCCATCCCACGGTTACACAGAGACACACAAGGCAAAACCAAGCACTCAAGCTCATATAGAGCAACTAGGGACAACTCAAGCTGCTTCTCCATCGTCAAGTCTCACTCTAACCCATTAATGTCTGATTTGGTTCTAGTAAACTAATACTACCGTGTTTTTCAGACTATAAGCCGCTACTTTTTTCCCACGTTTTGAACCATGCGGCTTACAGCCCGGTGCGGCTTTTCTGTGGATTTTTCTTCAACCACAAGGGGGCTCTTTGGCAGGAAGTGAATCATTGGTAGCCAAAATTGGCAATCAAAGAAGAAAGTGCTAATTTTCATTTAGAACAAGCACATATTAGCAGCAGGCACGACGGAGAAACGTTTTCAGACTCATACCCCCTCATCATGGAAACAACACGAAGAAAAAGATGCAGTTTTAAGTTGAAGTCTATCGTTTGGTAGTACAGGAAGGAAAAAGAGCCGCTGCACGTAAACTCGGCGTGAGATAATACATGGTTCGGCATTGGAAACGCAGGGCTTCGACCTTAATAGCAGATTTATTAAGGTGGAAAACAGAGCGGCAGAGATACTAGCGGCTTGTAGCCCGGAGAGGCTTATATATGTACGTCTCCAGTTTTTTAAAGGAAAACTTTGTAGGTGCGGCTTATAGTATGTGCGCTCAATAGTTCGGAAAATACGATACATACTTCTGGAGTTTCACACCAAGGTGGCACAAAATCTTTGCTCCAACCTAATGGTGACCAGAATTAACCGTTTCTTGCTTCTTCATTGCACTTCCTTTCTTCACAGAGGCGTGCTATCCCGGGCCAATCAACGAATGAGGCCTGCTGTCCGCCGTATCGCTGGAGAGCAATAATTGTAGCAATGCCCAGAAGAAGTGGGTACAAAAAATGGGGAAGAGTCGCACAGGATCTTCTGATGGAGATTAATTTAGTAGGGGTAGACCAGTTACAGACACTGGTGGGAAAGCAGCATTAGAGAGTAGGTAAACTTAACACAAAAAAAACATGATTGTTACTTTAACTGTCATGGTTTTTGGACTGTGGGAGGAAGTCAAAGGACGTCGAGGGCTACTTACCTATGCATGGTGAAAACCTACAAACACCCAACAAACCAACAAGTTCCAGCAATCGCCATACATTACCAACTGGGTTTAGATTATTATGTTGATAGATCCATTCTGAAATGTCTTTTTCTCTAAACTGCTGCAGTTTAGACCAAATTATACGTTTCAGGTTTGTGTCCTGATTCTCTTCACCAGTTTCAAATCTTTTGGCGCCTTAAACAAGTTTTTCTTCTAGGATGTTATTTAACTCCACCTTGTAATAAGCTCTACAGCTACTTCCTCATAACTGCTGAGAAACTAACATTTCCACAGCTTGATCGTGAATCCGAGTAGGAAGATGTTTTCAGCATGATTGTCTCCTCTTGCCAGAGTGCCTGTTTACTGTAACTCAAACGTGACAAACTGCAAACAGGACTTTTTTCGACAGTGACTTTTTTTGATCAATTAAAACCACGTTTGCGGAGTGCGTGACTGGCAGATTGTCCCACTTGAGCTGTGGACCACAACACATCATACAGCTTCACTAGATAAGTCATACTAGCCATCTGCTAGTATGAATAGATAACTATTTCTTGATAGGTTTGGGTTTGTGATATAACCTTTCCATTTTCCAATGATACATTGAACTGTGACTTTTTGTGTAGGTTCGGATATTGTTTTACAACCAGAAACTTATCTTTGTCCTGTTTTTTTGTGTCCCTTGATCTTCAACATGCTGTTTGTTAACTAACAAAGCTCCGAGACCTTCAAGGAACAGCTGGATTTGTCCTGACATTAACTTGCACAGTTACTCTATAGACATTTTGGATTACTTCTGACTGAAACTGGTTGATTTTATTTGGGAGTTAAAACAAATAGATGCCTCAATTTTCCGGTGTTTGTTAGAGAAGTTGGGAAATACTCAGAGATCTTCAACTTCACAATTACAGTGTCATAAATTGTAGTGGTTTGCTACATTAAGTCAAAAATAAAATACATTTAGGTTTGCATTTGATTCGTAACAAAATGTGAAGAAGATTGGAGGTGGGGAGAGAATCCTGTCGTAGGCACACAAAATCCTCTTGCAAACGTAAAAAGATTGAGAGGACACAAAGTGAAACCTAAAGGTGAAAAATCTTGACGACTCAAACAAAGAGTCCACTTTAGTCATTTTACTTTCTTCTTAAGTGTAGCGAAAGCATTTCTCTGCATTTCTTTCTCTTCTGCGAAACAATCTCTCTGCCTTGTCTTTCATCTAAACACTCGGCAGGTTTTCTCATGCCCAGCCAGGACACATTGGAATTACCTATGTGTGTCTGAGTGAGACGCTCCACCCATCCCCGACTGATCCGACAGGTCCACACCTAAAACCATCCAGGTGGAACCGAGTCATTTTCTGTCAACGCAGTAGGAGCTGACACACGACACTTCCTCAGCAGCCAGACAGGATTTCTGTGTTATACCTTCCACTCCGTGCTCTTGGTAAGGTTCTTTTTTTTTTTTTTTTTCTGATTTCATGCCGACAGACGCTTAGGAAATTAGATGTGATTCAGATTAGTTGCAGACCTTCAGTACTTTTCTTTGAATGCTAAAAAAGAAAGCGAAAGAAGAGAGCAAAGAAGACTATAGAAAAAAAACAACAACACAATTAGAGGAAGTCAAAACAATAAGAGGTAAGATGAGTCATACAACTTATAGATGACATAAATAAGGAAAACTAATAGGCTACTGAATTGATTGCTCCCTATTTAAGACTGAAATTACAAAGACAAAATCAAAGTAAAACTGGTCAAAAAGAGGAATGCATGAAAAGTTCCAAGAGAGAATGCCGACCAACCTTTTACAATAAAGAGGCTTGGAGACGTATTGTTTTAGCTGGAGAACTAGATGCAACTAACTTAACTCATAGCGTAAGTTCTAAGCAGTTTATTTCTTGTACAAAGTATTATTGTATTACTCAGAAATATAATAATATTACGCTACATGAGAATTAAAAAGGTGCATTTATTCTGTGTCCTATGAGAGTCGCACTGAGGTTCTGTGAAATGCAGCTACGTAAACGCATTGCACAGTCAGAGAGAGAAGTGATATGTGTGCTTTGTGAGAAGAAAGAATAAGGACAAACCCTTAGCAAAGAGATGACGGGACCGGCTGCAGCCATTGGGGAAAGCGATGCTGCATTTGGTAGCAAATAGGAAAAACAAATTGCTGGCCGGCGATGCTGTTTTTCTCAGAATAGATACACTCTGAGATTTCTGCCCCTCCCCCCCATTTTTGAGATGTCACCTAAATTTCACTAGAATTTATGTGAGATTTGTCGAGGAATGGCAATACTTCCTGCAGAAGAGTTTAGAGACGGACCAAGGAGTTGGCTGGCGGCTGGAAACGGGTTATTCTCAGCCAAAAAGGCACCGACCAAGATGTCGGACACTTAAAAATAATATTATCGGGGAAGGCGCCATAACTAAGCACAACCAACTCTTCAAAGTGGAAGTTGAAGATGACTCGAAGACAGCTATTTTAACCTTCAGTGAGGTGTTCAAAGATTAAGAGAGATATCCAATCAAGTCAAATGAAATCTGATTTGATTTGATGAAGACAGATAAAGCAACAAGATGTAAGAAGCTACTTAAAAGGAAACTGTGTGTCCTACGACACGCAGAGGCATATAGAAAGACCAAGACTTCGAAGAAGATAACAGGAAGGCCATATGTGGAGTTGCCATCTTTGTCTGTATAGTTATATATCGAGTAAACCCCTCTGGAAACAACACATAAAAAAACAACTAGACTTTTTCCTGATGTCATTGGAAACAGCATAGTGCTCTCCATGCTAACTACCCAAATTGTTAACTTAAGATGATAGAAACATTTTAAAATATCAACTCCACAAACATTTTGGTTCTGAAATGAATTGAAATGAAATCACAATTATTTTTTGAAAAGACGTATTGGTTGGTTAAAACTTTACCAAAATCAGAGACTAATAATTGCCCTTGTAAAAACTTAGTTATTACTATAGATGAGCATGATCAGGGACAAATGGATGTAAATGCAAGAAGCCCGTCCTGCACAAAATGACATGCATTATGATTCCCAAAAAGCATCGCTCAGCAGGTAAAATTGCTCAGCATCCAAGTCTGAGAGGAACAGGCTGAGGCGCGCTCTGAGATTAATGCTCCTGTCTGGATCATCCATTTATGAGGAAAGGTAAAGTGTGGGTAGCATCAGCGGCGACTGTACGTGTCTGCCTTTAAGTAGTCTCTGTTTTGATCCCGCTGGCATTTGTAGAGTTGGGTCTTTTTATGCCGTTGTAATTTAATAGTCAGACATGCTGGATGAGAAAGTAAATGGAATCTGATTTGACAGCTCAATATGTCCACGGTGATGCTGAAACGTTGACAGAGAGCATCTTTTTGAATTCAGATGCGAGGGATTAGACGAGACGGAGCTGAAATGGAACGATGGGCAGTGAAGCTGCTATCCAACTTTTTTTTTTTTTTCTCACCCCCTGTCAGACTGCCAACGTTTTTTGGAATGAGATGTAAATATAAAAAGGGGTTTTGGGAGAGTGGGGGGGGGGGCTCTTTTTTCTTGTTATTGTAAAATCTGATACTTTTAAAGGTACAAACTCTTCCTGATGGCTACAACTATCAGGAGGGACTGACGTCAGTCTGGCCAAGGTCCCATGTTCATACCTACAAATGAAAGGCCTTTTTATACTTTAAAGAAGTTGGACTCCATTGGATACACGGCATCATACTGACAGCTGTGTTTGCCTGTTAAGCGACATGTTTCAAATACTGTTCAAATATTTCAAGCGGCTTGCTAATAGAGTCAAGAGTATTAGTTTGTCCTCTACAAAGGCAGGCTCTGATGATGACTCACCCACTGAAGTGTAATGAGTCAGTTTTAGAAAACTCCACTCAGACTGAATGCGAAACATCTTTTTAACAGGGAATACATTTGTGAAAGTAATGCCAGGCTGTTTGGATTCCACCCAGTTCATTAACATGAAAGAGCTGCTTCTTTTTTTTTATGTTAGGAACTGATCACGCCACTAAAAGAACTGCAGTGGTTCTATTGCTACTATTGCAGTTTAAGCATCACCAATGCAAAGACTCAACGGAAGAATACGAAATGTGTCTTGCTTCCCTTTGCATTTTAACATATTTTTCTTTATCAGAGTAAACGGGGGGCTAAAAAAAATTCATGTGGCACATACAGTATATTTTGTTCGAAAAATATCCTTTTCCCTCCATTTCACAATTATCCACAAGGACAGCCTTAGGGCATAGGAACAGCCAAGAGTTTGGTCTTAATTGAATAGAAGTCAGAAGAAAGTCATTGTTTACAAAAAAAATCCTTAAGAATTTGAAAGGATTTGAGTTTTCTGTGCATTTATTTAGATTTCTGTGTCAGTTGAGTTTCCCTGTTGTCCCGTAAACCCTTGATTTATCCCAGCTGTGTCTAGTTCCCCTGATTAACCTCTGTGTGTTTAAATCCACCTGTGTCTTGTTTGTTGTGGGGTCCTTGTCTAATGTCATTGTCTCTAGCTGTGTTTCCTGTTGCTACCAGTTTCTGAGCTCCTAGCCTTCTGTTCACTTGTGCTGCCTGGGTTTTGTGCATTATTCTTTATTAAACCATCATTTTCTCTACTACCTGGATTCACTGCGTCTACCTCCCCACGTTACAACCGCAAAACATGGCCGAATTCCTATTTTCCACAACCACAATACATGGTTGTGGCAACATTATGCGTTGGCCATTGTTTTCTTAAATGAGGACAGGGAAGAGAAAGGGAGGAAAATAACCAGCACCCCATTATCAGCCAACATGGTTTTGATGAGCATAAATCTGCAATTTTACTTTGTCAAACATCCCATACTGGGAAAACAATCTAGTTTTCTAACTGAGGTTAGGACTGTTAGAATTGTCTTTATCTGGTTTATACAGATTATCATCCTTTTTTGTAAAGTCTCAAGCAAACGTCCACGGAAAAATTTAGATTATTTTATTTCTCAAGCTGAAACATTTCACTTTTGCTTTCTCGGCCTTTAGTCTCTTAATTCTCCTTTTTTTCTTTTTTCTCAGGTTGAAATCATCAGGGCTTTTATACAAGAAACCTCCTGACGATTTCCAGCTTCTCTCCTGACCCCCTTGCATCCAAACACGCACCGATAAGTGGGCAATCATGAACTGGGTTGCTCTACAGTCACTCCTGAGTGGCGTTAACAAATACTCCACTGTGTTTGGCCGGGTCTGGCTTTCTATGGTGTTCGTCTTCCGGGTCCTGGTGTTTGTGGTAGCAGCTCAGCGGGTGTGGGGCGACGAAAGCAAGGACTTTGACTGCAACACTAAGCAGCCAGGCTGCACCAATGTCTGTTACGACCATGTCTTCCCCATCTCCCACATCCGCCTGTGGGCCCTGCAGCTCATCTTCATCACCTGCCCATCGCTCATGGTCATCGGTCACGTCAAGTACAGGGAGAAGAAAGATGAGGAATACAGTACCTCCCACAAGGGGAAGCACTTGTATGCCCGACCTGGAAAGAAACGTGGAGGCCTGTGGTGGACTTACCTGGTAAGAAAGATGGATTCAGCAAAATTTGGTGCCCTTGATTTGACTTTGACATGAACTAGTTGGGCTTAGGAATTCTGAGGAGAAAAAATGTACAAACTTGCATCAAAAGTGATACTCGTAGTTAATTTTTTTCCCCCCAATTTTGACACAAATGCATCCTATTTTACAGGTGAGTTTGATCTTCAAGGCGGGCTTTGATGCTGGCTTTCTCTATATCCTGTATTTCATCTACGAGGGTTACGACATGCCCCGCCTGATCAAGTGCGAACTGCCACCTTGCCCCAACATAGTGGATTGCTACATATCCCGGCCCACGGAGAAAAAGATCTTCATGCTCTTCATGGTGGTCTCCTCTGCTGTCTGCATCTTAATGTGCATCTGCGAAATGGTTTACCTCATCTTCAAACGTATCAAAAAGTTCATAATGCGGAAGAAGGAGGACGACATGCAGAGGTTCATCGAAAGTCACGGAATGGCCCCTCTCTCACATCCAAGGTTCACATCCAAATCCTCAGTAAGAGTGGACCCTACAGTATCTCTTCAGAATCTCAGCAACATCAAGATTGAAGAAAAGCCTCTTAAGCGAATGGAGGAAAGCTAGAAGTACACTAACCAGACTGCTTTTGTCAAACTCTTTGGAGAGAGGGAGCTCTCCACGAGAGAAAACGCCATTTGCTTTAAGCAATTCTTTAATGTGGATTTGTAAATAATTCACATGACATTCTGAAGGACACATTGTGAACCTGCTCTCTCTTAAGACAGAGGTCTCCAGTGTGAAAGGATTGTGTGACTAGTCTTATTTGACTGGGTATTGTGTTGTGGCTGTAATTATGTTCTGTTTTCGCTGTCTGTAATATATGTGTAAATAACTGCAACGCAAACAAATAAATGAATGTGGCCACTGACGAGGTTGTAAGCATTGGCCACGAATAACTAAATAATATTGAACAATGCTTAGCATTTTCTAGTACAACTGAATGACTCGGTTGGATTTCTCTCAGGTATCACACCCTTTCATTACTACTGCTTGACAATAAAAGTTTATATTTTTCATGCAGCTGAGAAGTTGTATTTTCAAAAACCTATTTTAATGTTGCTTTAACAATAAAATAGTCAAACAATAGAGATTGAAAGGGGGTAAAGACATATTGAAGATGTTTTGCTTTATATTTCGTATTTATTGATGTGACCAATAAAGTCGTTATTTACAAACAAATGAACAGTGTTATTATTACAGTTTATTCTTTGTGAAAATCGTCGTTTTGCATTGTCTCAAGGTGACGTAGTGAGTGACTCATTGGATGCAGTAGGGAGGGGCTTGTTGTGGTTGGGCTTTTCCCTTTTTATCCCTTCGTCTACATCCCTCCCCCCTCCCTCTAGCGTCCAATCAGAAGCTAAGCTCACGGGTGAGCGTCAGCGTGACAAAAAAAACGGACCAATAACACGCGCAGAAAAGCCGGCGCTGTTTTCCATATTGCGGATGTATTTTTCTAGCAGGAAGTGAAGAGTTCTCAAACAAATCATGAGTTTTCACTACGGACAGGTAGGACAACTTCATGTTTTTCTTTTGTTTCTTGCTATAGTGACATATTTAGTGGTTTAATTAGTGGATTGTGTGTTCCGTAGCCTTCGCGTGACACCGCCAGTCGTTTATCTTACACCACAAACCACTTTTATTCATTTTTTAGCTGAGGGGCCGTTCCAGTCTCGGTTGTGTATGTTCAGAAATATTGCCCTACTGTCACTAAAACTACTCAGCAATAGTTTTAATGTATATAGGGTTTTTTTATGTGTGTAAGAGTTAAAATGAAAGTGATTTCGTAAGTACTGCATAATCTAAAAGTCCGACGTTGGTTCGATAATAAACTAAACTCTGCGCGTCCTAATTTGAATGTGTCTTTTGAAGTGAAACAGACAAGTTTCCGTACTGTGCAGCTCAACTTTTATTCTGTTAAATTTAATTAGTAGGAGCACATCATTAATGTGTATTTTTGCTGCCTCGCAGCTCCAAAAACTTTCTTACTTCATGCAAATTTGCACCGTCACTTTGACGTGCGGAGGCTCAACGTTTAGGAAGGAAGCAAGGCAGCAAAATGCAGTCGAGGTAGATTTATGTGGAGCTGCAGGTCACATTTACACCAACACCATGAAGCTGGCTTTTATACTTTGGCCAATTCCAACCCCTGTACCAGGTAAAGGGGTTGTCAAAAAACAAAAACAAAAGAAGAAATAAACATTATTTACACAAACCTGACACAAAACAATAAATGGTGCTAATAAATATTTACATGTATGCAAATCATTAGAACTAAACCAATCTAGGGCCAATCAAAGAATAAATTGAACTTAATGTAACTCCTCAGAGCATTACCCCTCTTAATTGTCATGGTATGCTCCAGGAGCCTTTCTGCAGCAACTGAAAGGGTTTGTCTCCGCCCTACTGAGGAGACACACCCTGAATGACACAGCTCTGGTCTCCATCACATGCACCATCATACAATCTTACGCAGTTTGTAAAGGAAACACAATTAAGATGGGGGGTCTGTTATTATCTTTTTGTTCGGTTGCCACAGAATCGACTGAAAATCACTTGAATTCACCTGTTTTCCTTTTGTATTACTTTGTAGGGGTACCCAAGAGGAGGCCACCCACCTCAAGGTAACCCATATGGTGGAGTTCAAGGGGGCTACGGGGGCCCCCCTGGAGGTGGACCAGTCCCCACTGGGGGCCCATATGGGGGTTATGGAGCTCCAGGTTATGGTGGGCAATATGGGCATGGACCTAGTGGCGCGCCTGGGGGTTATGGAGGACAGCCTTATGGAGGACCTAACCGATACAACGCTCCTGCAGGTAATTCCACTCAGCAGCTGCAGCTCTGCAGCTGTAAGAGTAAAAAAAAACAATGCACATTTGATCCACAATAAGACTGCAAGATCCACTTCACACTTCTTCTTTGCTGCTTCTTTCTTTCGCTTCGCGGTGGGATGATTGATAAAAAAACGACCCGCGTTCCCAGATGCTCGTGCAGAGGCGCGGCTCGGTTTGTGGATCCTCTGCAGGCCTACGCAGCTGGAGTAATGACTCTCTGGTAAAACAGAGCGAGGCCTAAGCGGACGTCAGAGACAGATGGGCGCGTTTTGTGTGCCTGTTTCAGTCGCATCTAAAGCACAAATTCTCAAGTTTCCATCTCTTCCCTGCAGCGACGGACGTCAGGATGTCACCTGTCATTCTTCCCGTTCATGTTCATGACAGTCAGCCATCTCTTTACTCCTCCTCCTTTCGCACTACACTGTATTTTCTAAGTCTCCCTGTATTTTCCATCATTTAATCAGGTGACTACCTCTTGACCCAGTGGTGTTTCTCTCTTCCTCACGATGGCTTTTCCGGCCCTATCAGGCATATTCACCTGATTTCTTTCAGTTTTTCTGATGCATGTGAGTGTGAATGCTGTGGCTTTTCAAAAATATTCACGCCAAATTTTCACGTCGCACAAAATCAACGTGTTTTTGTGTTATTTGAAATAGAATGATACAAAATGACACCCAGTAGTCAAGTGGAAGGAAAAGGATCAATTGTTTCACAATACACAGTATTTCTGATAAATAAATATCAGAAAAGTGTTGCATGTTTCTTTTTTGCCACAAAGCGCAGCGTCTGTCTCATCCAACCAGAGCACCGGATCTGACTTGTTTGCTTTGTCCTCTACATGGTTTCTGAGAAACTTAGAATATTTTTTTTGTTTTCTTTCAAAAACGTTTTTTTCTTTGTCCTCTTTTCCTTGCAAGCTACATTTTCATTATTGTCGTGACGCCGTTTATTTTTATTTATTTGATTTTTTTTTTTCCCATTTTTTATGTCTTTTATTTCTGATTTTTTTCTTTTCAATTTTTTTGTGTTTTTCTTTGTCCACTAATGTTCTAACAAACATCTAAGACCTTCACAGAAGCGCTGTATTAATGTAGGCATTCGATTTTGCACAGGTGAACTCTGTTTACTAATCCATTTCTAGAGGGAATTTATTATTCAGAATTTTATTTGGGGGTTTCTGTGTAAAAGGGGATAGAGTGCAAAGAGAGAGCGTGCAATTGTATCTAGGTTTTAGAATAGGTTCTTAATATATGAAATATTGTTCAGTGGTCTCTAATCTGATTTACACGGTGCAGAATTGGAACGTTTTAACTAAATACGAGGAATAGAAACACTAAAAGCATATTTTCTGGCTATTGGCTTTTAGAAAAAAATATGAAAGAATGCTGAGACTGCTCATCCTTCATTTTTTTTCCCCCCGGTTTTATGTGTAGGTAACATCCCTCCTGGTGTTAACCCGGAGGCGTACCAGTGGTTCTACAGCGTCGACGCCGACCAGAGCGGCTTCATCAACTCGAAGGAGCTGAAACAGGCCTTGGTCAACTCCAACTGGTCCAACTTCAACGACGAGACCTGTCTCATGATGATCAGTGAGTCGCACGGCTGCGAATGGTTTAAAAAGCAAAAAACGGACGAAGCGGTTTTCAGCATGTTGACAGTTCAACGACACAGCAGTGCGGCGGTTTTCCCCTCTGGCAAAGAGGCACAAACGTCACCCGGAAAAAACAGACCTTAATTCAAGCCACGGCATAAGACATTTTTAAACCTTAGCTCAGTTCCCAGTCCAGGGAAGGAACAGGACTGTTCTGTCTTGATTCCTGCTCCATTCCGATTGCATTTGCTGGCAGGGCCCTAATGTTATCTTCAGCCATAATGAGAACAATGTGACCTCTGTGGACCGGTGTTAGAAGCAGAAGGTCTGCGGTGATGGATGGGGGGGCTGCAGGGAAACACACTAAAACATTTATGCTTTAGTTTGGAAAGGCTATGAAGAAAAAGTTTTTTTCCGATGGTTGTTTGTCTGAACTTGTGTTTCTCGCATTTTCTGCCAGATATGTTTGACAAGACGCGGTCGGGTCGGGTAGACTTGTTTGGTTTCTCAGCGCTGTGGGATTACATACAGCAGTGGAGGGCTTTGTTTCAGCAGTATGACAGGGACGGCTCGGGATCCATCAGCGGCACAGAGCTGCACCAAGGTATCCGTGTTTCATTATCTTGTCTTAAAGGTGCTACAAGTGATTTATTTTTTATATATATATTCACTGTATACCCCTCACATGTTTTTTTTTTTTTCTCTGCCCTCTCTCCTTTTTCAGTTTTAACTCAGATGGGCTTCAAGCTCAGCCCCCAGTTTTCCGAGATGCTGGTGCAGCGCTTCAGCGGGAGGGGCGGCCCGCACGGCATCCAGCTGGACCGCTTCATCCAGGCGTGCACGCAGCTCCAGAGCATGACGCAGGTGTTCAGGGAGCGAGACACCGGCATGACGGGCAACGTCCGCCTCAGCTACGAGGACTTCCTCGCCAGTGCCGTCACGAGGCTGATGTGAGCGCGGCTTCGCCAACGAGCCCTGCTCACATCCGTTGGAAGGCGCGCCGTCAATTCACGCAAACGTCGACAGCTGCTCGGATTTTCCGTGCTTCGCCAGAGGTGCCTCCCACACCCAGCCCCACACGTTGCGGTATATCCAGCGTAGCTGCAGTCGCTACATTTTATTTGACGGTTAGAAGCCTGACGTCGCACTCCGAATGAGGTGCAGAACCTTTACTGGCACGTTCACTGTGTGACGGGGTTTCTAACATCTGCTCCTGTAAGATGTTTTCTGACCAAGGATATAGTTAGAGAAGTTGTTTTTTTGTTTTTCAACTTTTTTGCAAAAATTATGTGGGTCTGAATTTGAGTTAATATGTAATTACAGATGATGGGAACATTACAGTTATTAGATTTATTGTCACACTGAGGCCTCGCAGTTTAATCAGCCTTTTTCCAACTAAACCAATAAAATGTCTTCTTTTTTTTTTCTCACTGTTTAACACATTAATCAAATATTTTTTTGTACAACTGTAAAGATTACTATGCAGTATATTAAAATACTATGTGGACCTTTTGAAATGGACAAAACCGTGTGCAAAATATGAGTACTTGGAATTTAGCGCAGAGACAATATGAAAAAAAAAATTTTTTTTCCATAGTCATTAGTTTTGCTAAATGATTTGTGATGCTAATAAATAAATGTTTTGCCATTTGTACGCATCCTTGATCTTATTTACTAACCTGATATGCATGCATAGCAACTAGAATCAATTTTCTTATTTGTTTTTCTGGTGATTTTAACAGGATAATTTGGCTGCCACTAAAATAATGGCATGCCAATCAATTTCCACTGGATTTGCTCTGACCGGTGATTGGCAGATCAATACTGAGAGCTTAATGCTCCTAAATTTGGACATAGTTATAATTTCAAGAAAGAACATCAACCAAACTTGATATCTGTAGATATAAAAGGAAAGCAAGAAAGCATAGTTGGTGCTTTTCTCCAGATTTGATTCATGGGTCTGTGTTATAAAACAGTTAGCCTAAGCTTAGTATTCCTATTATAATGAGTTGGTTATTTATCCCTGTAAAAGCTTTGAAGAATAATGACTGTCCAAACCTCATTCTAGAGAAATATGAAGCGATTGACACCTGATCTCAGGATTAAAAATGCTCACGATTTTGACAGAAAGTTGAGTCTGACCCTATATGAACCTAAAAATGCACACATACTTACTTTGTTTTCTTTTTGTCAGTGAAGTGGAGTGAAAAAAAGAAATAAGCAGCTGTCTTTCCTTCCCACATCTGGTTCTTTTGTTCTTCACCATCTGTCCCCCTGCTTGATTAGTTTGTGGAAAGAATTACTGTGCTTCACTCCGAATTGGGTGGACATGTAATATGAAAATCCCACTGTTATGGTGAGCAAACTGATTATGGTTATCAGTATTATCACGGTTTTGTCAAAATATGCAAAAAGTATTACTACAGGTGACGGCTAATTCACCAACGTTGGGAGACAATCGCATAAATGTAGTTTGTAATGTCAGTACCACGATGGTCATTTGCATTTCACAAACCTGGCCTTTATAGAAGAGTTGTGTTTGCAGTTTGCCACTAAATGTGTTACGAAACGGCAAACAGGCTGTTTCAGAATTGAAGTTTGCCTGTACACTGTCGTGGCGAAGCCATTCTGGCCGCGTTGACCCCGGTTCCGAGTGTGGAGCAGCTAAAGTCGGAGCAAGAGAAATACTCAAGACAGTTTGGTGAAATCGGCTCCGGTTGTTTCAAATTTCAAGAGACCTCGCCGTCAGCAAGCAACTGCTTCTGAGTAGCAGAGGATCTAGATCCTCCGAACGAAGCAAAGAGTCGAATGAGGGGCTGATTTTACCAGGCTAGATTTGAGTTAAATTTTTGTTAATCATTTCTTACAAATTTTCATCACTTCCTGTTGGTCTATGATCTCATTAAAACACTTTATGATTTGTTATTACAATGTGGCAAAATGGGGGCGGGGGAGGGGGGGGAACGAATATTAAAGGACGTGATGCATGTCCAAAGGTTTAACATGTTTTACGGTTCAGTTCGCTGAAACCCATTTCCTATTTGCATGGTCTTTTTTTTTTCCTGACTTCTGTGATTCAGCAGTGATTTAACTTGAGTCCTGTCATTTTTCCCCAGGTGTAATGAGAACATTTCCCACCACTGACCGTGCCTGACATCTGTAATTAACTTTAACAAACAGGTCGAATCTGTGGGGCTTTAGTCCTACAGGGCTGTGACACTCTGCTCTGTCGGCCTCGGCTCATGATTTGGATTGATAGAAATAGCTGCATTTTTTTTTGTTTGTTTTTTTTTTCAGATGCAAAATATTGGCGAGCGCGGCTCTAAATCTCATTTAACGAATAAACGGACATTTATTAAATAAATCCACCGCTGCCAAGTTCAGCTGGTAAAGCAGAACTGGCATGGGCAATGTTGTTAGCCTGCGGGAGTAAGTGTGTGTGTGTGTGTGTGTGTGTGTGTGTGTGTGGCAGGAGATGAGCACATTTCTCCTTATTTGACAGCACTGATCACATGCCAGTCCTGGCAACTGAGGGATGCAGGGGTTTAAAGAATGATTTCAAACATAATCACCCACACAAGATTCAACTTAATCACAATTCCAGTTTCATTTAAACTAATTTTAACAAATCTGGACATGACTCCGTGTTTTTTTTTTTTTTTTTTTTTTTCCTCTGGAGCTTTACTACAAGAAGTCATTAAGTGAAAGGCAGCTCTGTGACAGGCTGCTTTCCGACTGCAATAGATCAAGTATGTGGCGAGGATTGTTGTTGTTGTTTCCAGAGTGGGGGCCGAATAATCAGTGTCATCAATCAGACGTAGCTTTGCAAAGAAGGCTTAATGATTCACTACCCAGAAAACCATTGTACCGAGTCTGATATCTCTTCTCCTATAGGAGAAGCGATATCAGAATTGCACTTTGAGAGAGACGAAGGCTACTACTTTCACAGAAATGCACCAAACTTTCTCTGCTAGTCTTTTCTCTGTTTTTTTTTGTTTTGTTTGCTTAGTCTTGGTGTTTCAGATAAGCATGTTTTAGTATATTCAGGAAGGATGGCCTGAATAAAATACAAGATGCAATTTGTAGGCAAATTTCTCAACATGAAAATTGCTTTGAAAATTTGCTTTTTTTTCCCATAGCAATGTATATTAAACAAAGCTTTTAAACCTAAATAAAAAAAACAGATATTCAAACTGTGTTTTTATAAGTGTGGCATATAAAAATAGAGTACCATTCATGTTTCCTTACAATTGCTTTTAAGGATGAGGACTGGGTCTAAATGGTGTCTTTTGACATTAAAGTATTTTGTATTTTACCTGGGACTTTCGCTGCCAAGTCCATCTGATCAGGAAACGTTTTGAGTGTGTTCCTTAAGGCAGTGTTTTTCAACCCTTGTCCTCAAGGCACATTGCTTTGCATGTTTTAGATATGTTAAAATAGGGAAACATGCAGGGCACTGTGCCTTGAGGACCATCCATCCATCCATCCATCCATTTTCTGTTCACCCTTGTCCGTTAATGGGGTCGGGAGGGGTGCTGGTGCCCATCTCCAGCTACGTTCCGGGTGAGAGGCGGGGTACACCCTGGACAGGTCACCAGTCTGTCGCAGGCCTTGAGGACCAGGGCTGGGAAACATTGCCTTAAAGTATTTTTTGCAGGAGTATGGAGTGTTTGTATACCCAAAGCTAGATCCAGATAAGGTTTGGTACTCGAGGCATATGAGGATGTTGTCTGGTTTGAGGTCTTTCTGCAGTATGCATGTAAACATTGTTTAATTTGGAAAGTTACCAGTTTCCTATGTTAAGGCTGCTTAGTTTTTTTCCTAGCTTGAACGCATGGATCAGATCCCTCGTAACAGGAAGAACTGGATTTGGCAAGGATGGAGCCAACAGAGAGAAAAGACCTACACCCATTAAGACTGTGAAACCTTAGGAAGTCATCCAGCGTAATTTGATAGACTGCCCCTGTGAGCATCATTTTATAAGTGGTCGTTCCTGATGTTGTCTATAATGGTTTTGCTCGCAAGGATATGAATATTCTTAAAAAAAAGAATATTCTCCATTCAACCTGTTATTTAACGTTTCTGTCCAATCCCAACAGACTATTTTGTCATGGATGAATGGCTATTTAAATGGATATCTAATTTTCTCCAGGTATGAAAAAGTACACAACATTGCAGGAAAGGAAAGGTCATCTTGCGATCAAAGTAAAATGCTACAATGACATTAGTCCCACATTTAAAAACAGATAGAAGAAATGCATAACATCAACAATTTTACTCCAGAATGTGTTCAACTTAAAGGAAAAGCCAGAACATGTGTATATGATTTGTAGATCACACATTCAAATAATGTTCCACGTGAGAGGACTTATATTTTTAACAAGTCACCTGATTTCTGATTTATTCCTTACCAATGACC
Source organism: Girardinus metallicus (assembly GCA_903067095.1). Taxonomy (NCBI): domain Eukaryota; kingdom Metazoa; phylum Chordata; class Actinopteri; order Cyprinodontiformes; family Poeciliidae; genus Girardinus; species Girardinus metallicus. The sequence goes on from CAEGAE010004509.1 coordinate 40,335, forward strand.
CTCAGTTTGTGAATTATTAAATCCAGCTTTTGATGTTTATAAAAAATAAACATTCATTTTAGATTTTTTGCTAATTGTATATATACAAACTTAAATACGAAGGTACATTTTACTACCCATAATTTTTAGTCACTGTAAGAAGCAGCTGAGGGAGTACATATTGCTGGGCATTCAGTGCAGTGTACTATATTTACCAGTAGGGGGTGGTAAAGCGCAGAAGAAAAACTGGCGAATGACGTTGATACAGGAAGGATATGGGAAACTCACGGAAATTACGTCTCTCTAGAACAAATGTGTTAACGGCAGAGGTGAGTGTGTGTCTTATGAAATGAATTAACGGCGGTCAAAAATTGTCAAAAGAAATAGTGTGATAGTTATTTCTTTCTTGGTAGACATAGTAAACGAGTAGATTAATGTTCATACTTCCGGTGCCCGTCTCGTTAAGATTATGAATAGCAAATACTTCCAGCTGTCCCACCAGGGTGATGCTGACTTTTGTTAGCCGATATTCGTGCGTTACTTTATCAAAACGTGTTCCTGTTTGGTCAGTTTGGGCGCGTTCATACGACTTGTCAGCTTTCGTTTTGCGGTGTTTTAAGTCAAAAATGGCGAACTCTGATAGAACGTTGAACTATATTACCAGTGAGCAAAGTGAAGCGAAAGGTGACCGACATAAAATGAACGCTGTAATAATAATAAGAGACCAGGTTTTCAATTCGGCACTGAGAAAACTGGCGAATTTGCGACATCGTAATTACTTTTTAACAAATTTAGATTAATTGAAGTTTACCGGCTGGTGACATTAAAGACATTAACCCTTTAAAATAAGTAAAAAAAATAAAAAATATAAATAAAATTGTAAGACTTATTGCCCCGTTTGAGTTAAAGCAGCAAATAATCACGATAAAAACAACAAAGTCCTCCATCTGTTAATTCTAAGATTTTGGCTAACAGGATAAAACATTAATCTGCAAATTTCTACAATTGCTTAAATCTAATCTGAAATACAAACAAGAGAACCACACCAGATTTCGCAACATTAAGCCGTAATCAGTTGAAATACTGTTTTGTAAAAAATTGCCTCCTTGCTGCTTTTATTGGATTTTTGAGCGTAAGTAGCAGCCAGGTGTTGCTAAACTGCCTGATTATCTAATTATCAACAGGCTGCTCCTCTAGGGAATATGGAGTTGCGGTCTGCATGCAAAGTGATCATCATGCGCCTTTTTAATAACATCCCCCCCCCTTTCTTTCAGACGAATTAAATCTGCTGAGACTGTCATAACCGACTACAATTTTCCAACATCCATATTTTTAATCGACACACTTATTATTATTTTTTTTATTTCTTAATCATTTTAATTTATTTGTACTACTTGCTGAAGCCTGAAACCTTGGAACTGACTGCAGCAACAAACCTGTAGAATTGCTTGTCTTCTGGTTAAAAACACTAGACTTTATGTCCCTGTCAATGGAACCTAATTAACTGTATGGATCCGGTTTTGACCACAAGAGGGGGCCAGTAGACAGAAGATGACCACTCCGGCATTAGAAGTTGATATATATATATTTTTTCTATTACTGTTCTGAAAAGAACAAATTGTGCAATAATTTCTCTCTTACTATCATATAATTAATTTGTTTTCTAGCCTTCAGGGCACCTGGGAAATTAAAGCAGCATGTGGCCCGTGGTGTGGACTGCGATGCGGACCTATGCGCCGTACGTCACCTTCCCTGTCGCTTTCGTGGTCGGCGCTGTGGGCTACCACCTGGAGTGGTTCATCAGAGGCACTCCCAAATCTCGGGAGGAAGAGAAGAGCATCTTGGAACTGAGGGAGGAAAGAAAGCTGCAGGAACAGGTGGGAACAGACGGCACTCAGGTGCTTAGCCTTAAAGAGAAACTGGAGTTCACGCCTAAAGCTGCCCTCAACAGGAACAGGTCTGAGAAGAGCTAACTCGTGTCGCGACAGACTTGTTCTTGCAGTTTTTTTGTTTTTTGTTTTTTTTTCCATCGAGCGGAGGATTCCTCTGGGAACCGAAGAGGTGAACCGGAGGGACAAAAATCAGAAGTTGTTCTACTCACCTGAGTAGTTTTCACTTGTCACCTCCTGAAGAATCAAAGCCAGACAGTAAACACATACAACCAAACACACACTTGCTATTTTTTGTAACCAGGTAAAAATCTTCTATCGGTGAATTTCCATAAGATGTGACAATGCAAAGATGAACATTTTAATCATAAGATATTTATTGAACCTTTGAGTGTTGATCTAATTGAGTGATTTTACTTGCTCATCTCCTAGGAAAATTGTTTGTATTCATGTCATATTACAGCAGTACGAGCCAGATATTATTCTGGCTTCTTGATTAAGTCACTCAAATTTCTTCTTGTAGTTTCTTTCAAAGATATTTTCAAGATAAATGTTTCTCAAAGCGAGTGTCCTTTAATCTTTTCTGAATGTTAGAAAAGAAGTAGTAATTATCTTGCTGGAAGTGGGGAAAAGAAGGACGGCTCTTTGTTGTTCCTTTTATCTCATCTGGCCTTTGAAGGCGCGTGGCAAAACAAGCCAGCAGTGCAGGAGCTTTCGTTTGAGCTGTAAGCTTTTTAGGAGTATTATTTGTAACCTGAACATGATGCTTTCATTTTAGAAAGTCTGGATGGTTAGTACTCCCAGGTGTATAAATTGTGTGTCAAAGAAATGATATGAAATAAAGGAATTCTGTGTTCATAAGTTGAAAAAGTGTCCGTTGCTGACAAATCACACAAAACTGGCTTAGTGCGAACAGCATACGCGAGGATGATTGGCAGCGCTAAGACCCTCCTCCTGGCTCTGATTGGTTGTTTTTGACGGAGAGCGGTTCATTAACAGTAGCATTGGGAGATGAGGAGGAGCTTGATAATATTTTTTATTTTTTTTTGCAGATTACCTGTGTCATACATGCTGTCGACATGGTGACATTTTTAATAAATATGGGGAAAAAAAATTTCTAAAATTTATATACTGGCGCTTTAATATTAGACATCTTTAAATAATGCAGGTTTAACCTTTAACACACTGTCAGCATCTTTAGAAATATAAAACAGGCAAAGTGTTTCTCTTTAAAATAGATTTTCTTTTTTTTTTTTTTTTCCCACCATTCACCTGATTTTTGTTTTCTCTTGCTTCAATCTTTCAAAAATCTCCGGAGGGAATGAATGTTAACAAGAGATCTGACATTTAATGTGCTGGTAAACATCCACGCTTGAGTCAAGACCGTTTTTACTTTCGTCATCGCCACAGCGAAATACTGGTCTGAAAATAAAAACTAGCTGGAATTAGTCACAGGCTGAATCAGACAAATGGGACAAATAAGCAACAGAACTGATCCCACTGTTTGAGGTTTTAAAAGTTGGTGCCAGACTAGTTCTGTGGTAATAAAATGAAAGTGCTCTGCAGCCTTTCTAGTGTGCCAGGTTACGTTCTGCTACATTACCTTGCCAGCTTGCGAAATGGGTAGAGATCATGAAGCCCAGACTTCCACTGGCACCACAGTGGTAAATACTGCGCTATCTGCAGCCATCTCCAGCTTTTTCGTCTCTGCTCTTGTGTTCGCTATCAGAGAAATGGCCCACTCCACGCCGGCGACTTTGGGTGAGACACGTTTGAAGAAGCAATTACCCGAGGCTGGAGGAAGTTTCCATTCAAAAAAAGAAAACACACAAAGTGAAGATGCAGAGGTGGCGCTGGGAGTTACGGCGAGCGCGCCGTGTCCTCCTGGGAACAATCGGAGGACAGGTCATCCCGCGTAACAATGGCCCTCTGGCTCCTCAGAACGGGACGGCACTGTGGGAACGGAGGGCCGAGGTTCCTGGGAAGGGAGGGGGGGCGGTAGCCATTGTTACTGCTGGATGATGGGGATAATGGGTGTGGGTGATGCTGGCTGGTCTTTTTTTTATTTCAATCTGCTCAAGGAGATTCAATCCAACATCCTGAATGGACAGGCTGGAGACTGTGTTCCAAAGTGTCGCACGAACAATAGAACCGTCTGCCTCCTGGACGAGCACCGCGTCCTTTCATTAGGTACTGTAGCTACACACACGTGCAGCTGTATGTCTGTGACCTGAGATGTCTTCATAACAAAGTCCTTACTTTAAATGAAAACTTAAAGCTGTCTCCTCCAAAGACGCTCATACGTAGCAATGAAATGTTTATTCAAGTTAAAAATAGTTATAGGCAACTTTCAACATCATCCCAGTGACAATAAATGCAGTGAGTTCTTATAAGAGACAAATGTTTGAGCAAATCCAAGTCCAAGCTCTCCTAGTATTTATTTATTTTTTAGCGGACATGATGCCTACATGCATAGCCTACAGAGTAAACTGCTTGTCAGCTGAGGTCAAGTCAGAAAATTGGCAAATATGTTTGTGTATTTTTGTTGGGAAGCTTTTATTGCAACACAGAAATTTATACGCCGTATGTCGTTGGACATCCAGAGACGGAATATTTGTCGTCGTTCCTTTTTTGTAAATGGATCGAGGTCTGATTGGATGAAGAATCAAAATAATAAAATAAAAAATTACTTTCAAATACTTTTTCTGGAAGAGAATCTCAACTGGACGTAGGTCTGGAAATATGCCGTGATCTGAAATATTTCATTGTAACTCTGTCTGTTTGATGAAAGTTAAAGTCCAAAAGCTTTGTTCTTTCTTGGTCTATCTAGTTTAAGTTTGGACAATAATTGGTGAGAATTTTCTCCACACTTTGAGGATTGTTCTGTTTTTTTTCTAATTAGGTTCACATTACAGTTAATGTGTTCATAATTACCTGCAAATTATGAAATCCAACATCATCTTACCAATGAAGAAAACTAGCTATACCACTCATTGACAACTTAGGTCAAAGTTAAATAAATACAGTCTCTCCTCCAGCAAAATAACGTTTTCTTACATGCCAGGTTTTTGCAAAAAACACTATTTACTTCAGGTGATTTCTCCATTTTTCACCTTATCTAATAACTATGCAATTTAATAGCATGTGTTCCTTGTCTTTGTAAACTAAACAGAAGAAACCACATCTTAAAGGGCTACTACATTGTAAAGCCAGCTGAAAATTGCACGTTGGTGTACTTTTTTTTTTTTTAACTAATTCACAATGCAAGTGTTCTGAGGTTTGAAGCACTGATGTAATATTAGTGTTTACCAGGAAAAGGGCTGGTAGGGGAACACTTCCATTTAAGCGTATTACAAATGAATCATTGCTTACCTAATCTGAAAGTGCTCCAGCAGAGTATTCGGATCCTAGATGCACCCGAGAGTCATAATTACAAGCACATTTTAGTCTACTGGCGCAACCCGGCTTTGAATGTTAAAAACGAGGTACGCAGGTTTTGCCCCCCCCCACCCCCCAAAGTGTTCCCTTTTGCAATAAATTATTCCTACACATTAAAACGGTAATTATTTGCAGATGTTAACACTTCAAGCTACAGCGCCTCGCAAAAGTATCCTTGGCCGTTGCATCTTTTCACATTTTCTAAAGGTACAACAACAAAAACAGTGTCTTTCATTGAGATTCTGGGGCAGACCAGCAGAAAGTAGTGCAACTACAACTACAGCAGTTGGTGAGCAAACACAGAGGAACAAAAAGCAAAATAATACCGGGATACCCACCACAGCACCATTGTCATGAGAAACATGACAATGTTTCTCATCCCTGACCACCAATCCCCCCAGGGAGCAACAATACTGGAAAAGGAAACAGATACAGACTCACTTCCTGTCCCAGCAGTTAAAATTAGATATCGGCGAAAGCCTTTTCGGTTTGTTTTCGCATGAATCGCACAAATGCCTGAATGAAAGGCACGGTGCACGGACGGGAGACTGTTATGGATACGGACAAATCCGTTCTCGTGCCTTGTTTGAACGGACGTCAAGACAAACAATAGGAGTTGGCACACGCCTGCCTTTTCCTCAAATGAGCTCTGCGCAGCGTAAACAATAAATCATGGAGAGCGGCCCCATGCAATGCCACAGAGCCCAAGCGCCGACTTGATCCAAAAATACAGATTTTACATAACTTTCCTGACCTTGTCCACCCTGCAGCTGCTATTTGAAGGCCGGTTGGGTCTTTGTGGATCAGGAAAATTTAGAGTTTTTGAGGTGACATTATGGGCCCTTCCTGAGTTCGCAAGGTCATGTTTTCACCTAGCCGCTACAGCCTTCGGAAATAAGTAGAACTTTTCGTTTTTACGGCAGGCAGGAATAACGATGCCTACATAATGTTGTTTACATTAGGTTTCAGCAATGCCCCTGTGTAAATTCTTAAGATTGTGATTCACTATATCACAAACATTTTTATGTATATTACTGGAATTTTAAGTGACCAAAACAAAATGAAAAGAAAAAGTTTAACGATAAACAATAAAGGACATCTGCAAATGCCAATGCCCACGTTTTTTCCTTGAATTATTAGTTCAATTTAAGTATGGTTAAATAATGTCCTAAGTCTTGAAAATAAGCCTTACTTATTTCAGTTGAAGCTTATTTGATCAAGGATGGCACATTAAACAGTGTTGCATGTTGAAAACAAAGCAACTGTTGTTTTGTCTGTGGCCAGGTTTTCTAGCCACAGACTAATTTTCTAACCCAGAACCTTCTTTTGGACCTTTTTCAAAAGACAGCAACGTTAAAAATGAAAGATTCCTGCCTCATACACACAGAGACACACAGACACACCCACACACCGACACTTGCACTAAATTTATGACTAATTACACGAAAAACATGAAAATGCATTTTAGAGAAATCTCAACGTATACCAGCTTCTTCTAAGCTGGTATACATCAGTGTTCACATATTTGTTTTTGTTTTAGCCTTTGTTTCACCTGGGAATTAAAGCTCTTTTAAAATCTGTTGCCATTTTTTATAGCCAAGTTACAACGGTGTGGTTCATTAGCCAGTAACTTTCAAATTGATGTTAACAGACTCTTCCCATCAAACCCGTTTGATCTTTAACCGCTTTGGAAAAAGAACAAACAGAAATTTTTGCCTGGTAGAGACATACTGCAAAGAAAGTTAAAAGTTCTGATTGGTGGATGTGAAAAGGTGGGTCTACAAAACGCTGACTTGCACAGGTTAAGTAAAAGTGCCCTCCAGGCTTTTGCTTTTTGTGTTTCAGAAATGAAACCATGTATGCCGTTCCTTTCATTTCACAAGAACTAAAATGTTTTTTAAAAGAAAAGGGCCTGATGGGCTTCATTTATTTTCGTTGGATAAATTGAGGAAATGGATCCACTGTGACTCCAACAATGTCAGGAAGTAGAGTCACAGTGGCATCTGAACTCAGATGTTCCCTGGGAATAACTTTATGGATATTTGCTGAAAAAGTTGACTTTAGTTAGTACATTTTTCACAGCTTTGCACAAGCAAAGGTCTCTGTCTTATTAGCTTTTTCTAAGGCACTCCTGAACGGTTGCGTTGATGAAGGGAAACAGTCTAGACAAAGTGGATAATCAAACCAGTGATGGCTGTAAAGCTTTATTAATGCCCCATTGTTCTGAAGGAGGAACCAAACCCTTTCTAGACACTCGTAGTGGTTTTGAAGTTTCTCAGACTTGTCAGTGGGAGAAGCAGATGATCAAGAGTCACTTCAGTCAACCTGAAAGTTTCTGAACGGTAGTGGAATGTTTAGTCTGTGAAAAAGAATAGAAGGCGCCCATTTAGTTTTTTTCTGGTTTGTAATCTATAAGTACAGATGATGCAAAAAGCTCGTCTGCAGATTTGCTGCTGGCTTCGTCTGGCACCGGCAGGTCGCCCTCAGCAATGTGTTCCTTGACCCCTAAAGCTTTTCGCTGAAAACACCGAGGCCGACTCATGTGCCCACAATGGAAAGTGGAGATAACAGAACCGCTCGCAAATGCCAGAACAGTTTGGACATGCGGCAGGGACTGAACCCGGTAGCTGTTGCTTCCTCAGCGGTACGTGCGAATTTGTCCCCAACAAGGGCATGTGATAAACACATTCCTCTAAAGGTTGAGGCGGCTCATTCCTATCATTATTGGAAGAGAAAATTATGGTAACCCACAGGAAAATAAATGATTTCACTGTTTGTTCCAGTTTTTTCCTTGACCACTCCTAAAGTTGAAGCTGTTCCAAAAACCAGGTTCCCTTAAATTTTTCTATTAACCCCTTTTCCTGCCATAAAAATCACTTGATCATCACACCGACTGGTAATGGAGGTGCCATGTACAGCTGAAAAGAAATATCACCTTAATGTATCAGAACACAAGCAAGAACTTTTGTTGAAGGCGCTTGACTTCTGGGTTTTATCAGTTGCTCTACATGAGAAAAGAAGAAAAAAAAAAAAAGCATTAACAGCCCGGCTTCTCCAGGGGAAATTAAATAGAGCACACAGTGCCGCTACGGCTTGTGCAAGCTTATGGTGCCGGATGAGTGATGCTCTCTTTTCACTGCGAAGCCATAACCCCCTGATTAGAAAACAGACATTAAATCAAAGTTATTTCCCTCCACTGGTTCCCTTGGCAAGCTGCACTGATGATATCGTGAAATACTCTTCCATATCTTTGTTTCTATTATTTATCCTGCTGGCATGAGGGATTCATTTTCTCTGCGTTGCAGCAATGCGTGGATGGCATACAGTGTACTGTTGGACAAAGAAACAACAGCTTTTCCAAATAAAAAATCTCATTTCTCCCCCCTCATGGAGGGGGGAGAAACATCAACACAAGAGATCAACTTGACCTTCAGAAGTGAATAAATGGTACAAAATTGTGTCCCTTAGACTTTATTATGAACTGACATCAAAAATGATGAATAATTCTTGTTAAATTCTTTTCTTTCAAACAATAATAAATATTATGACCAAGATTGCTTTACAACACCATAAAAATTACATTTAAATACATTTGTCCAAATATTCAACCACTCCCTTTTATTGAATTTGTACATTTCTGTACCGCTTTCTGTCCGTTCAATGGGCAATTACTGGATTTGAGTTCCATAGAACAAAAGTAAAAAACCTTTTTAGCATTGTATTGCTCTGCAACCTCAAACTTCAGTATATGTCAATGGGATTAAATGAAACAGACCTACATATAAGAATGCATAAATTTTGATGTTAACAAAAAAGAAGGCTATGTGGTTTTTATTACCCTGAACACACCACCACATTTTGAAACATGGTGTTGGTAGCCTTATGCTGTGGGAGTGCTTTTCTGACAAACAGATGGTGCTAAACACATTGAAATCCTGGAGAAAACCCTGTAAGACACTGAAAAAGACCTCCACAAGCATGACGCTACCACCACCTTGTTTTACTATGGGGTTGCTGTGTTCAGTGTAATCAAAACTGCATCGTTTTTTTTTTTTCTATATGTTGGTCAAATCAATAAAATCCCAACATCGACGTTTGTGGTTAAACAACAAATTGTGCGAAGATGTGTATTTTTGGATGGCTCTGCAGCTATTGTTACTGAAGTTTCCAACTGTAGGTTCACATTAATGCTATCGCACGTAGCGCGGCCACTTCTAGTCTCTTCATAGCTGAAATGCTATGGTCACCGTTACTGTTGCTCCCTCCCACAAATCCCAATCTTTTGGCTTCTCTTCCCACTCCCCACCTCCTTCCCCCCTCGCCTTCCAAGGCCTCCAACTTTTGATTGACCGGAACTCACTGGGCGAATGGAGACAAGCATATTGTGTGCGTGCATGCATGCGTGCCTTCATCCACGCCGCAATTATCCTCCTGGGAGCCGAGCGGAGTCCAGAGACCAGTGCATTCCACAGAGAGCACAAATCCATCAGGAGAGAGCAAAGTTCCAGAAGACTCTTGGGGTTTCAGTGCAAATCTCAGAAGAGTACATTTAAATCTAAATTTCCTTGCATAAACACTTAGTAGCTCCCTCTGCCAGACCCCTCGGCTTGTTTTTTCCACATCACTTTGCTATTAAACCTAGCAGGAAGGCATCTTATGACTTAAATCTCATTATGGAGTCACATTTTTATTTCGCCTTTGGCAGAGTGTTCTCAAAATGCTTCATTTTGAATAGATTTATTTATCAAAAAAAAAAAAAAACCTGCAAATGTCTGTGCCTCTGGGGAATGGCGTTCACAGTGCAGTGGTTGTTATACTGCTTTCCTTCAAACTGTGCACTCCTGTTCGTTAAGTGTCATGTGCAGAAACGTCAAAAAACCAAAGGGAAAAAAAAGTACACCGAGCTACCATCAAACATATTGTTTCTGGTTTTTTGCATGTCCCTTATGGGCACCTTTCATATCCGTCCCTGTTTGAGCTAAATGTTTCGAATGACTGCATCGTTTGGAACTTGCTTTTCCAGTGGATTTCATGCAGTTCATGTAGCTTGGAAGCAAGTTATCCCCGGTCTCTCCTGCATCCCAGTTCACTTCTATTACCGTTTCGGCGTAGCTTTCACAGGGGTTGCCCGGTAATTTTGCCTCCCTACCCTGTGCGGGGATGCTGATGTCCCTGACGGTGTTATAAACCTGGGGCGTGTCCATTCGTAGTGCCGGAGTTACTTGTACCTGCTCTCTTAGAGGTAGGCAATCCTCATCCCACTTTTCCAGGCGATAGGAAAAGGCTAGGCTCAATAGATGGATAAGTTCAATCAGGTTGAGCAAAAGGGAGATGCCGGCTATCACCTGAGCATAGATGGTGAAGATGGTCTTCTCCGTGGGCCGAGAGACAAAGCAGTCCACCGTATGAGGACACGGGAATCTCGTGCATTCAAACTTGGCTGCAATGAAGAAGCCGTCATAAAGGAACCAAAGTCCGGAGATAAATCCTGCCTCCAAGAGGACCTTTAGGAGGATGCTGAACGCATATGCCCTCAGAAGCCTCCCTTTCAGTTTCGGAGCTTCAGTAAATGCCTTTTTAGGCACTATCCCTTTCCCACAACTGCTTTCTTTCTCTTTCTGCTCTGCAGTTTCTTTAGTCACACTGGTATCCTCCCTTTCTTTCACAGTTTCACATTTTTTACTCCCACTTTCACCTTTGCCCTCTTTGGCTTTTGGGTCCTTCCCACCTCTGATGGCCACGTATCCATAATAGAAGATGGAAGGAGTCGAGACGAAGATGACCTGGAGGACAAAGTAGCGGAAGTGGGATATGGGGAAGGCTTTGTCGTAGCACACGGAAGTGCAACCGGGCTGCTTCGTGTTGCAGACAAAGTCGGCCTGCTCGTCATCCCACGCTGATTCAGCAGCTGTTCCCAGGACCAGAATGCGAAACAGGAAGAGTACGGTGAGCCAGATCCGGCCAATAGCAGTCGAGTACTCTTGGCCCTCCTCCAGCAGGTGTTCCAGGAAGGACCAGTCAGCTCTGGACATCCTCTGCTCCTGAGAGGGACAGATTATAGATAGGAGGCAATGAGACACATTAGAAAATCAAAATTAACCCAAAAACTACTACTGAATATTCCCTGAAAATGTACTGAAAGAAGATACTTTTTAAAGCAGGAAAAGTACTTCTTTTTTTAAATTTAAATTTATTTACCAATTCCCCTCAGAGATAATTACCAATACAACCACTGGAATGAATATTGTATTGTTTTTAGCTATGCCTTTGTACTGTTCTTTTCCAGAGCTGTATTGAGTTATTTAAAGTTATACATACAAGTTCAAACGTAGGCATACACGCTTATTAATATTTGGATAAGTGCTGCCATTGCTAAAGCTACAGGCAGACTAGAACAGCGCATCGTTCGCAACTTCTCCTTCTGTTTGCTGATTGGCCCGGTTGAAATTCTACCAGAGGAATCCAAGTGAATGGGAGAAATCTCAATCTAAGCTGTAAAGAGAGATTAGAATTGTGCAGAATAACACAGAAAGGCGATGGTCTGCGTTTTTAAGACCATCTTTGTCCTGTTAGAACACCCAACTGTGACCAAGTTTCAACCATCTACATACAAAAATTCTCTTGGCAGCGAACCAGACCCTCAGCATGATAATAGCTCCTGACTTTTTAAATCTGCCTAAGTCAAACCAAGTAATGGGGACAAGACGTCCTGGTTATATAAATCTGTGGTTACCGTGACTGAGATCCAAAGTTTATGTATAATATTTATTTTTTTATTTTTTTTATTTATTTTTTTACAACTTTTCTATTTCATTTGTTCGGGACAGCGACTCACAGCAGTTATTTCCAGTTTTATATCTGTAACTGAGCACATTCGCCGAAAAAGGTTTAAGCGTGATCATAAAACTCTGGCATCACTGCACAATTGGCAAAGCAAACAGAATGTACTGACAACATAGTTTGCCACTCTAATATAACTTCATAAGTTGAAAGCAGAAGAAAGATATAAGAAATGTTGTCTGAGAGCTGCACGTTGCAGCTGTATCAGACCGGCAACCTATCAAAGGATTTAAAAGAACTCTTCGGCTGACTAAAGCTCACCTTAGTCTGGCAAAGTTGCTTTGATGATCTTGCGACCGACTGTGTTACAGCTGTTTGTTTTACCAGTGACATGAACTGTGTCGTGTCAACATCCTTCTCTTGAAGCCAAGATTTACATCATTTCAGGGCAACAAGTGTTTCAAATTGAGAGAATGTTTCACAATGGGCTACTCTCTTCACCTGTTTATTTTCACTAAGCTTGTCTATTTTTCCGGCGTAAAAAGGATCATTGGGCAAAAGTAAGAGTGCTCACTTTAGCTTTTCTATTCCGATTACCAGTAAACAGTCATATGTCCTTTCAACAAATTTCCACGAGAGAGAACAATTTCCTTTGTGCACGATGACTGGCTGTGACATCACCATCTTTACACGAGGTGTGAAAAAAGGTTTTGCTTCTTTCACATTTCTGCTGTTTTTGCTTTTATGTCACACAAGTTTCAAATCCTCAAACAAATTTGGGGAAAAAAACAGACTGGGGGAAAAAAAACAAATTATTGATATAACAATGGGAAATTAGTGTTTTGTTTTTTTTTAATGGGAGAGCTTATTCATTACTAAAATAAATGCCCGTTTGAAAACCGTTTCGTGTATTCATTCCGATTGTCCTGTCAGACATTAATTTGTTTCATTATCTGAAACTTTCATGAGAGACAAAGAAGCAAAGCCCTGCTCCAAAAGCTCCTTTTTAAGTGAAAAGAAATTCGTAAAACTACTTATCTGCTTATAAATATTTTTATATTAAATAATTTTACATTTTCTATCTTTAAAGCATGATTAAATGTATTTTCTGGGATAAGAGAACTTGGTTAGATCACGTCAGGGCTGTCTTACCTTCATACCTTAAAGGGGCAGTATCATGTTATTCCTTCATCAAAAGCACCAGTGGAGTGTCACCTTGATTCTTTCATGCACATTTGAGAAATTCTTTAATCTCCACGGCAACCATTCAGCTGTGAAAAAACACCTTGTGTGGCTCTCGAGGGCAAAGCTCCCCTTTCTGAGCTGTGGCTTCTTAGCTACCGAGCTTCCACCACACGGAGCAGCCCGAGCCGCAACTGCTCCGCTCAGCTCCTTCAGACTAGCCAGCAGCAGTTAGCAAACAACTGGTGGAACTGCGCATCTGCTGAGCTGCTTCTCAGTGCAACGCTGGGGAGAATCGTTGCTAAAAAGTTAATAGAGGAGCGCTGTTGTGAGACGAAGGCCCAATTTGAAGGCGCTAAAGCAGAAAGTCACATTTCTTTTAAGGCATATAGCATCTTTATAACTGAAGTTAACATAGTTACTTGATTATGCTATAAAGCGGCACAATGTTCCTGGAAAACACATAATGCTGCACACTTAAAGGCACACACAGGAATATAAAAGACATGTGGAGCACGGGAATGCGGAGTGCCAAAATGAAAAGCTCACTACCTTTACAAAGACTGTTTAAGAACCCCAGAGACTGAGAATCCCTTCATTACAGGAACCCCTGGAGTCGCTGTGTGGGGGATGTTCTACCGCAGCAAGGACCGGGTTACAAGTTATACAGAGCAACCCATTCAACATTGTTCAGAACTCCATGCTGGAGCAAAATTCAAAGAATACAACGCTTACAGGTAATAATGGACATAAACACTGTCACGGTAAAGCCTCCAAAAGGTAATGGTTCCAAGTAAAATTTGTGGAAAAAAAAAAAAAAAAAATCTGTTTTTGCTGTTTAACTGGGTAAAAATCATACACTAAATGCATAGATTCTGAAAACATTCCAACTTATGGCTATTTTTACAGCATGCACAACTTTCCAGTGGAATGTCCTGTTTTGTTTTGTTTTTCTCAAAGAGGTTCTAAAATCGGCATGTGGTTCCTAATCCTGAATACGTGTGGGGTGAAGACAAACTTTAAAACCATGGACAGTGAAAGCTTTTTTGGACTAATCTCAGAGTGGGGCAGATGAAATTAGATTAAGCAATTAGATGTAAGTGGACAATATCCTTTTACATGCAAGATGTGTTGCATTTGTTGCTGCAGTTTAATTTTAAGGGCACGCAGCCCAGATACGCCGCGAGGACTGGCTTGAAAATGTACCAATTACATTTTAATTGGTACATTTTATTTCCATGACAGAATTCTCACCGGTTTTCGAGAAAAAAAAAAAAAAGCAGCAGCGGGTTGTTTTATTCTGTAAGTAACAAACGAGCTAATTTTCTCCAACCTTTTCAGCATAATGGTTCCTTCTTCACGAAAGAGCGTGCGTATCTGGCGGCGGCGCCTTATTAGTTCTTCCATGAGCTCACACTGTTCTCGGGGGCGGGGGGCTTCGGGCCCTCATCATCGAGATGCAGAGGAGTAAAGCTTCCATACGCTAAAAACAACTAAAACAAAAACATATGGCACTAAACTTAGCATTTTATTTGAGCGGGAGTAGGGTACGCTGCAACTGTTTACGACGAAACTTTGAAGGACCCGTCCAAAGAGAGGCCGTTGTTCCTACTAGCCATTTATGCATTTGGTGAATTAGGTAATAAGAGTAAGAAATGTGTAACGCGCCGTACTGTGGCTGAATTCAATAAAGTATTGTCCTGGCCTGTGAGGATGTTAGTTAATGGAGGATGTTGGACATTGTCGAATGACACAGCAGCTTGCTCAAAGGGCAACACACACACACGCACACCCCCCCACACACACACCCACACACACACATCTGAATAAACATCCTGTGTGGGGGAGTTCAGGCTTTGCTGTGGTGCTTGTCTATTTGTTTATGCTATTAATGTTTTTATGTTATTTCTTCCATCTCAGGGAAGAAATAACTCTTCATATGTGAAAATAAAAACTCCTATGACAGGATGAGGAGACAATGGGCTGCCGAGCAACTTGGATACGATAATATTGTAGTAACTTTGCTGTTTCTGGGAAAATTCACATGAGGAATTTGCTGACAATGCACCTATGAGTAGGCTGGTATGAGGACTTCGCAGTATAAAAAGCCTAAATGGAAATATTGTAGTACCACTGAATAAACACAAAATTATAGTGTAACGTAATCCTGCTGCTACTGAAATTATATAACATATTTCTAACTTATCTTACAGTAACACCTATATTATTTATTGTTTTCATATGCTGCATCAATAAAAGTGACATCATTCCTTTTGTTTGAATAAAATTATAGAATTAACGGTCACACACCTTAATATTGACACTATGTCCATTTAAAGATCTTTGTTTTTAGTTGCTCCCTATTTGGGGTATTCACAACTCCAATGTACTATCTCAAAAACATTTTTTTTCCCCCCAGAAAAGAATCCCAGGATAAGCCACAGCAAGTAAATAGTAGCACCTAAACTAGCTGAGTAGCAGTGTGTAGCAACAAGTGGGGGAGGGACAGATGGCCATGATCTAAAAAGCAGGAGAAAATGTACCTGTAGCACTTTCTCTGGCTTCCAATTAAAATGACTTTAAACTGTTGAGGCTCAGCAGTTTGGTCATCTTTTCAAAACCCTTCAGGTCCCCTGACACTTGAAACACTTTAATGGTCTTAATAAATAATTCCTGTGCTTTGTAGTGAGTAGTGACACACAGCGGCGTTGGTGATGTTGCTTTAAAAATTACGCTCCATTGCACAACGTGATAACAGTTCCTCCTACAATAAAATCAATAAAAAATGTGTAGAAAACTGCACTCTGGAATGCTCCTATTAACCGATTCATTTTAAGCAGCGTAAAGGAGACAGTTGTAAACACATCAGTGAGAATCCTGGTTAAGCGATAAAAGGCATCCAAATCTAAATACTGACAGAGTCTATATTTCTGTATTACTATTTCTTACACACACAATCAAACTTCTGGTCACTCCAGGCATATTGTCTGTCATTTTAGTAGCTGGATATTAAACTGTAGAAACATTATGCCATGTAGGCCTGGGCAGTTTGAAACCACAACTGCTTCTTGTTCGGCCTTACAAACGTCACTGGTTTAACATCACAGTTAAAAACACAGCATGGCAAAAGTTCATCTTACAATAACAACAAAAGAAAAAAAACTTGTAAAAACAAATCTTCTGGCTGCTCCTAGGTTTCACACAAAATTATTCGTGGGTTATTCTAGTGATGCCTGTAGGAATGGTGCATTTGCACATGTACACCAAAGTAAATAAGCCGGTCAGAAATTGAAATAAAAATTACAACGTGCGCCTTTCTTTCTCTAGAAGGACTTGGTGTCCTTCTAGAGAGATGCCAGTGATAGAAAACGTTAGTTTTGAAAGCACAGCTGTCTGAAAACTTTGTGTATGTTTTTTTTTTTTTTTTTTTTAATTGCCCAACTGTATTTAAAAAAGTCAAGTTTTGATCAATCACCAAAAAGTCACATAACAAGTCTGGTTCAACTGAACGAAGGCATTGAAACCAGTCATTTCTTTAAATTAAGTTCTACTGAAACCTTCACATTTCCTAAAGGGATTGAAATAAGACACAATGTCACATATTGCAATGAGATAAAAAAAAAAATAGCCCTCTGCTGGATTTATCCTTAAAAAAAGTTATTAAACCGCAAAAATGAAACTTTCACCTGCCACTGTAAACATAAACCAGAACATTTATTCAGTCACGATAAAAGCGAGTTCACACTTAAAAATGCTCTCATAACTCAATCCGTATTTTTGTATTTTTTCCCTCTTATCCAGGTGAACCTTCTTACCTTTCTCTCTCTTAAAGCACCTTATGTCTCCTCGCCGGTTCCGACTCCCTCTGCTGTGAACTGCTGATGTTACGCCGCTTGAAACGTCTGCTGCCTTCTTTATAAAGATCCGCTGTAATCGGAAAAAGCGGGGAGAACTTTCCCATGCCTGCTTCCCTTCCCCTCTCGGTTCGGGCCCTCCCCCAGGAACTTCGTCCAGGAAACGTGATGCATGAACTCAGAGCGGTCCTGGGTAACTGCGCTCCGACGCTCGCGCTCTGACCCTGTTTAATGAAGGCGCTACGAGCGCGCGCGCGCGATAATTGCGCGATGGGGGAAATGCCGCCTTGTTGCGCTTAGTTTAACTTTGGAGGTTCGCGGTCACTGAAGATGAAACGGAAGCACGAATGAAAGCTAAAGAGAATCAGCTTAAAGTAAACTGATATCATTATTATTAATATTGCTGTTACAAAAATAGAAAGCTATTTGTCCTGATGAACCTTTGAGCATCTGAATTTATGGCTGGAATGAAAACAGCTTTGTTGTTTTTAGGACTTTATCTCACATCTGCGAGTAAATGACTCGATGTAATCTGCTGTATTTCCTTCTTTGAATAATTAATTGAACTTACTGTACTGTTTGATAACTATATATCAGTTGGAATGTACGATTTCACTGAAACATTATTTTTCTGTTTTTTGTAAAGTTCCTCGAGACATTTATTGTGAATTGGTGCTATAAATAAAACTGATTTGAACTCAATTTATTTTCTGACGCCTTCGAAACCCTTAAAGTAAACTTTTGCGCATCAGTTTAGGAGACAGCTGATACATTATCCATCTGATTATGTCCACCAGACTGTAATTTAGCATTACACCACATAATGGCGCCACTTACCTTATTTCCAGTCAGCGTGCGGCTTCCACGACGCTCTTAAACCGGCTGAAACGCTGTGTGGATTTAATTTCTCACTATATTTTGTAAACTGTCGGTCATACTGTATATTGCACCTTGGAAAAATATTCATGCCCCTCGAATCTTTTAACATTTTTGTCTTTTTTTTTTTTTAATATGTATATATAGTTTTCAAAACTGTTTACAAATAAAAATATGAAATGTTTTTTTTTTTTTTTAAGATTTGTATGAAATCTTCATCCTGTTTGGTTAAGAGTCTAATCCCTCTTTGCCAAGTATAACATGTTTTCTTACATTTACCTGAAATGTTCAAAATGACCTATATTAATTTTGAACATAGGTTGAATTCTTTTCTCTTTTTTTTTTATCTCAATCTGATTGGAAGAAAAATCCTCAATGGGATTTAGGTCTGGACTTTGACTTGGCCATTCCATTGCAGCTCTGGCTAAGAGTTGTTCTCCCAGCGAAGGGTGAATATATAGCCCATAGCATCATCCTACCTCCACCATGTGTTAATTTCTCCCATAGATGCTCTTATTCATTTAGGTCAAAACTGGTCACTGTTGAACTAATCTGACCAGAACACGTTCTTCACATGAGACTTCTTATAGTTTACTTCCAGCAATTTCTTTCTTCTTGCTGCCGTCCCATACAGCCAGACTGGTGGACTACATGACCAGTAGTTGACCTGTGGTAAGATTTCTGTTCACTAATGTGCTAAAACAGACTTCTGACACCTTCACAGGAGACCTGTATTTATGACGTGACCTCCGAAGGCAGCTGGCTTCTCTGGGTTTTTATTTAGAGGCTGGATTACAGAGCTGACGATGACACGGGTCGAGTGTGGTTAAAGCAACAAGTGTTTTATATTTCCACATTCGACACGTCTTCATGAAAGAGAGGTGGGTCAAGCTGTACAACAGCAGCATTCACCATGTGTCAGTCAAACTGCAAAGGGCTCTGCTGGGAAAGGAATATACCATCGCTCACTCACAGGGGCGCACCAGATCCCATCATTTCACCACTTACACACAGAATACATTGATATAAATGCAAATATTTCGCAATTTAATATAAATATGTAAATATCCAATCACTTAACTTTACACATGATCCCCATTTTATTCAGACAACCTCAGAAATTTCCCACACTCTCTGGAACCTTTAAATTGTGTCCAAATAATGTTTCTCTGAACATCCTGGGAAAGACGCAGAAAAAACAGGAGTGATCACAACCTAACATGCAATTTTTATTTTTTATTATTTTTACATTTATTTATTCTACGATGTCACATTTAATTGTAATTGAATATATTAAAAACTGTTGTCTCATTCTGAAAAACGTTTAGTCTTTTTGCAAGGAACTGGATTTTTCTCTAAATCCTAAATTTCCCCAATAGCTCTGTGGGGAAAAGAAATCCCCTCTCCCTTTCCACCCCCGCCCCCAGAAATAAACAAAACACAACAACAACAACAAAAAAAAAACAGAGACCAGTTTAGCTTTGTTTGGATTCAGGTCAAGGACATTCCAAGGAGCGCATGAAATGAAACTGACGGCATTAATAAACATGAAGGCAGATGAGCAACTTTCTGTTGGGTTTATGCGCAAATAGATTTGAGCTGCAAATCTTTTTTTTTTTATTATTATTAAATTTTTCAGACTCCCACCCATCTCTTACCCGCACAAATCGGCACATCATAAAACACTTACACAGTCAAGACAACATGATAAATACACCACAAATTGATCCAAATCTTTCCACAAGGAGGGCAGTTAGAGACGAATTACAACAATGCAGACGTTCTAAAGATAACCAGTAGGACAGGACCCATCAGATGAGAGATGGCCCTTCCTCCACCATGCCAGGATAGATAAATGGCAAGCCCAGTAATATTGCTTGAAATCAGGTAAGGAGAACCCACCCTGCATTCCTGTTTCTTGGAGATTCTGACACTTTTATAGCCCCAAATAAAGGGAATAATAATAGAACCTAATTGTCTGAAGTAGGATACACCTATAGAACATGGGACAGATTGAAATAAATGAAGAAATCATGGTAACACCACCATTTTAAAGGCGTAGATCCTACCGGCCATAGATAGCGGGAGAGTTCTCCAGAAATCAATATTCTGCTTAAGTTGTAGAATTTTACTCTGCCAGTTTAGTCGTAAGAGATGTTCTGGTTTTTTTGTTACCATCACACCCAAATATAAAAAATGAAGGAATCATAAGCCATCTTAAATAATGTGGACCTCAAAAATACTGAATCAGCCTCTTACTTACTCTGTAGTAAGCGGCATTAGTTCACTTTTGTCCCAATTGATAGAGAAACCAGAGAAGCTGACGAAATTGTTGATCATCGTCAAAAGAGGAGACAGCAATTTCTGTGGGTTAGAGACATATAATAGTATATCATCAACATACAGCAAAATATGATGCTTACGATTAAACATCTCGTTAGGAAATATTAAGGGGTTTTGCCTAATGCTGGCGGCCAGAGGTTCAATAATGACTGAGAAGAGAAATGGGGAGAGGGGGCAGCCATGACGCGTACCACGATGAATAGCAAAGGGACAGGAGATATTCTGATTAGTAATGACAGAAGCAGTTGGGTGCGAATAAATTATTTCGATCCATTCTGTAAACAGGGGTCCAAAACCAAATTTTTTGAGAACATACATCATATAAGGGCATTCTACTTGATCAAGCGAAATGACAATGGACTCATCTGAATGATTTGAGTATAATGTATTGAAAAGACACCGCACATTAAAAAACATATGCCTACCTGGAATAAAGCCAGTCTGATCCTGGAGGATGATTAAACCTATGTATTTTTTGAGTCTATTGGCTAGAATTTTCCCAAGGATTTTGGTTTATAGAGGTAATAATGAAATTGGGCGATAGGATGAAACGACCTCTGGATCTTGGCTAGGTTTAGGAATGAGCAAAATATGGGCTTTGTATAAAGTGGGAAGCAGTCTTGACGCTTGTTTAGAGTGGTTTAACATATGCAAAAGTAGAGGCGATTATTTGGGACTGAATACTTTGAAGAACTCAACACTGAAGCCGTCAGGACCAAGCGCTTTGTTGTTGGGAGAGGTAGAGATAACAGATTCAATTTCCTGTAAAGTTATGCTGGCTTCCAGAGCTTCAACCAAATCTGATGGTAGTTTTGGCAAATTCAAATTTTCAAAAAAATCTTTCCATATTTTCAATTTCCAATTTTCCCTGTGACAGATAAACACTAGCGCAGAAGTCTGCTAAAAGGTTGTTGATTTTATCCGGATCTGTGAGTAAAGTCCCATCTTCAGGCTTAATACGATGTCTGGCTCTAGAGGCCTGTGATTGTTTAAGCTGATGGGCTAATAGCTTATGGGGTTTATCACCTAACTCAAAGTATTTTTGTTTGACATGTACCACTAATCTAGAAACGTTTCTTGACATAACAGAATTATATTCATATCGTAGAGCTGTTATTTTATTCAATGTATCTGGGCTTCTTTAATTTATATGAGTAATCTAAGCTGGTCAACAGGCCATCTGTTTTATCCAACCTCATCTTGGACTCTCTACTTTTTTGCTGCCTCGAATGAAATTATACATCCACTTATAACCGCCTTCATTGCTTCCCAGAGCATTGAATCTTCCACATCCCCCCTGTCATTAGAACTCAGGTATGACTTAATTTCGTTTGAAATATAGGAGCAAAATTCCTGAAATAACACTTTCAACAAAGTGTTATTTAAGTGCCAGTTCCACCTCCCCTTTTTAAAATCTAATTTAAGGTTCAGCGACACAGCAGAGTGATCTGATAGGTGAATATTGTGATATTTGCAGCTTGATACTGATGCCAGCATCCTAGTGTCCAACAAGAAGTAATCGATCCTAGAGTAGGACTTATGTACTGCTAAAAAGTATAGATAATCTCTCCCGGTAGGATATAGCAGTCACCATTTTATTATTGTCTAAGTTATCAATAAGGATGCTACTGCAGTCTTCACATTGATCTTTAGCTGGAATGACGCAAGTGGTATTACCTGAACTGTAGCATGATGCTGTAAACCGGTAGCGTTTGGCTCCTGATAAATTTGTCCACTGCATAATGTAATGAATGGTGGATAATTTAAAAACGTAATACTTTCATTCTGCTTTGGGTCTCCTTTACCTTTAATTGGTATACTCCTTTGTTGTGGCACATCCATCTGCATTAAGAGTGGTTTATTTCCCAGAATCCTGCTTATGGTCACACTACTACATCATTTCCTTTGTAGCTCATGCCAAAAATTTCCCAAAGGAGTTTTGAAGACGGTCTCCGCGGTGACTCAGTGCATTGGTTAAAATCATGTGTTATGCTTCCTGAAGCACTCTCTCGCAGCCTGACCCTGTTGAATCATTCAACGTTAAATGGCTTTTTAAATAATGACAAGCTGCTCACTGCATCATTTATGATGAAGTAACTTGCTACCAGCAGAAACATTTTAATGCTATATTTTTTTTAACAATTTTTGGTTCCCACATGCGTACCCATGCTCGTGTGCTGGGGTTTTGGCAGACTATTTGTATATGTACAAAAAGAAACACAACCTTTTTTTTCCCCCTCACTGTCTGACATTAGGACAAAGTGTGGCAAGTAGTTAAGCTTAAGCAAACTGTGAGCAAGTAGTGCCAAACTCATAGGCTCAATGTCAAAATAATGTAATTTGGGTGTAATATCATCCAAACTACCTCTCTCAGACTATGTTTCTCCCCCACATTCTGCTCACTGGACAAATCAGCAAATAAATCTTCATTTCAGCTTCCATCTACAGACTCTAATGGTACCATTTTTGACCCGGTGGAGCAGTGCTTGATTCACAGTCGCGACAGTTTGATACTCCAGACATGACATCACTTATCAGCAACTCTCAGCTGCATTCTTGACTGTTGTGTGGCAGCTGCTGTGACGCTTTTCCCGCACGCTATCGTGAAAAGAACATGGTTGAGTGTATTTTGGACATGAGATTTGTGTGAGGGGTTTCCTTAACTGTATTCAAATGGAGTGAATTGGGCTACAATAAACGGATATGATTATTATTATTGTTATTAAAGTTTAAGTTGGCACTCCTTGTAAGCATATATCTTGAAAACAACAGGATTCTGTGTCTGGCTGTGTTCATGTTGAAGGTGCATGAAGCTCTTTTAAGCTTTAATGCTATCAACTCCTCTGTTTGGACAGCACACAAAGCTTCTCTTCTATTTGTGTTTATTGGGAGCTCTTTTATTATGTTCAGGGAAGGGCTTGGCAGTGAGCGGGCTTTGTTTACAGATGTGCTGCCGCAGTCGAACTGAACAAGCTGAATGTGTTGTCAAAATCCAGACTCTCTTCCCCTCCCTGGAAATAATCACCTGATATGTCCAAGTACAACTTTCACTTGGGAGGCAACAATAACAGATAGACGGTAGCTGCGTTTCCATCGGCCAGATAATTGCACAATTTGACATTTCGGAAATAAATTTGCTGGAGAAGAAAAAATGCACGTTCATCCTGTAGGAAAATGTGGAGATGAAATACTGCTGCCAACCAAGTCAGTCCCAAGTCATTTTGGAAAACGTTCATCTGCATGAAACCCCATTGAAAACCCACTGCAACCCCAATGGACCCCCATTTGAAACCCATTGGAACCCCATTGGAACCTCATTGCAAACCCATTGGCTCTCTGATGTCAAGGTGAATTCTGAACTGTTATTCATTGTCAGTCAGAGTCTAATTCAAATGCAGACACCACAACATACACAGATTCAAAGGCAACTTCCCTTCTTATACTGGATAGAGACGGATCACAAGCTAAGTCTTCGTCAGTCCGACGTATAAAAGAACTAATTACGTCTTTCTTCCTCAGAAGTCAGGTCCTGACAGTTATTCCTAATCATCCCTGTGTCATCTCTCAAGATGCAGAATTTTTTAAAAAAAGGGGAGGTTTGGACAATGTACCCGACTGGTGCACCACGCAGACTTTTATCAAAAGCCTGCTGAATTGACAGTGAATCATTCTGACAGATCAGCGTCTTGCTCTTTTCTTTGGTCATTACGTCTGTAGATGAATGTCTCGGAGGGAAGTGGGGACAGCTGACAGAGGGTAATGGAACTGCTTCTATTCAGGTGACGTGTTGCGTCTGCCTGTGTTCTGGAAGGAATCAGGGAGGGAGGGCGGCTGTCTCTCTTCCCTCGCCAAACTGCCAGCTACAACTTCCATTAGTTCCTGTCACTGGAGAGATTGTTTTATTTACTGTTATGCTGTAAATAAAACAGCTCCTTACTAATTCATTGATTCCCATTTTGACATGTTTTAACCACAAACCTTTATGAAACAGGGTGACGCCTAGTGGAACAAAATTGTCAAATAGAAGCAAATCTAAAAGGTATGCCATGCATTTGTATTCAGCTCTTAAATCAAAAGCCTTGGACTTTGTCTAGGCCATTCTAACACAAGTATATTTGATTCTGAACCATTCTGTTGAAGCTCTCTGGGCTGTAAGTTTATGGTTGTTGTCTTGCTGAAAGTTGAATTCCGCTTCATTCTCAAGTGTTTTGGTCTCTTTGCCCAACTTGTCAGTTTAAAGGGACAGCCATGTCTTTGTATTTTTGCCATTGTGCTATAATTTTTGTTTCAGGAAGATGAGTTGAGATTGTTTCATCTATTTGCTTGCTTCATGACCTAACTCTGTTGTAATCTGCTCAGCAGTTTTATTATTGACCTATCTGATGTTTTCCTCGGTCGTAATGATGCTGTTTTGCCTCACTTATAGATTTTTAGTGCTAAAACAAAATTTTCTCTCTTTTTTTGCACTACAAAACTATGCAGATATTTATGTTGGTCTGGGGCATAAAATCCCAACAAAATACAATAGATTTTGTGACTATAACTTTATTTACTCTTTATTTTAGGAAGAGGGATTTAGATTTTTTTTTTTCTGTGCCGTTGTTTTTTGGCCTAAACATGGTGTATTCTTCTTAGTAGTTTCATTACTGACCTATTTGATGGTTTCCTTGGCATCAATGATGCTGTTTTGCCACATTTTTTAGAATTATAGTTCTAATACAAAACAATACATGATTTTTTTTTTTGGGGGGGGGGGGGGTTACACTACTAAATTGCATACTAATTTACATTGGTGTGCTACAAATTTAGTAGAGTTAAATGTGCCGAGTCTATTTGGTCCTTCTCAGAATTGGTGTTAATTTAATTCTTTCAGAGTAATTTCAGGAAGCGATTGAGTAATTTTGAACACTTGAAATAGTTAAAGCTTCTCAACGGCTTATTGCTGAGTTAAACTATTCTGAGAAGGACCAAACGGACTCGGCACAGTGTTGATCTAACGCTGCCGAATTTGCTGTAAAAACCCCAACAAATTTCAGTAGAGTTTGTTACTATAACTTGCATTGCTCTACATGCTGTAGCAGCACCAGTATGAAAGTCCCTTTGCAGTCTTTCGGAGTGTTTTCTGTAGGTTTTTGTTTTGGGGGAAAACTGATGGTCCGAAAAATACCTAGAGACAGATGTGTCCTCACAGGTTAAACTGTAACAACGAATGGCGAAATCCATTCTCTTGACAGCTTTGGCTGCTTTAGAAGAGGGGAAAATACTGAAGAGCCTACAAATCATGTCTGTGTTTCTGTTTTTTTCTGCATGAATAAGTAATAGCAAGAGTATTAAATCACCCTTGCTTTACTAAATGATGAAGTGCAGCCACTGCCTGGAGGAAAAGAGGCCGCGCCGTCTACACACACTCTTCCATTCTGACTTGCGACTGCTCTGCACATTTGAAAAAGGAATGTATTTTTAGCCACACCATCAGCTGGCTCGCCTGCCCAGAAATTCGCTCTGCGCTTAAATTTCTTAAACATCATTTAGTAGGCTGTCACAGCATTTAATAATTCAATTCATGGCTTGTAAGACCGGCTCTTACGGAGTTTGTGGTTCCCGCGCAGCAGCGCATTAAATTTTAACTTACCTAAAGAAATATCTCAACATCAACTCAGAACGTCAGAGAGGCTTGTTCAGAGAGAGAAACTTGTCTCTCTCTGCTTAAAGGAAACATATGGGAATGTGGGCTAGATCAGATCGTTTAAGTGATCATTTCAATGAAATAAGCTGTGTTCCTAAAGCCTTTGTCTTTTGCAGAAGTAAAAACGTAACAAAAATCATCCATTTTCAGCAGGTTTCCACTCTTTTTAGTGTTGAAGTAAACCTGGTAGAATGATTTATCAGAGTGTAAAAAATTACACTCTGATAAATCATTTCAAAAATGTCTTTTGCCTTGATTAAAGTACGCAAACTCCTGTGACACTTGAAGGCCCTGAAAATACTCTGTTGAAACACAAACTTCAATTTCCTCATTCGCATTTCATGTTTTACACTTTGGCATCCTATAGCTAGTCATAGTTTATTGTAGAGAGATTGAAATTGTTCAGAAGAATCGTATTGCACAGATAGACTACATAAAAGTCACACCATTATTTATTTAACATGGTATAATGAAGGCAGTCATCTATATTCTGAGAAAATATGGGGGAAGGTTATTTTACAAAACCTGATAAATCTGTTTCTGAAAAGGGATATGCGACAACGGTCTCCTGGAGTTTATGTGGATTTTATATGCAAAATCTTTTTCTTACAAAGAAAAGGGACAGAAGATTGTCTGTTAGCTATATATAAAAACACTGCTTATATAAAAACACTGAGCTTATTTGCTGCTTCCCCCCACCCCAACCTCCCCAAAGCTAAAATCTCAAAACTGTTAGAAAAATGTGGTAAACATTTCACTTTATCTTATGAATATGTTTTTAGTGAAATGTAAAAATGTCCCAGTGAAATTCGGTCTTATAAAGTTACCAGACTGGATCATTAAACTCATGTTTCCTGTGAAAAAGAGGGATGAAATAAGGCTCAAGTACCATCAGCAATATATAAATTTTTGCAACAAATGTATTTGTCTCCGGCTTTAACACAACAACACGCTGCTGTCCAACCCTCAGTGAAACGGCGTTCACGTTTCGCAGTTAATGTCACGAGCCGTATCAGCCAAGATTTACCGTGCCTTGAAAACGTCGAAAGAAACGTAGCTGCTACTCATGAGGTGACATTGAGCGAGTGTTTTCTGTCTGGTGTGGGCGTGTGTTTGCGTGGGGTTTTGGGGCTACCGCTGCTGCGCGTCTCTTACTCTATCAGTCTGTCATGCTAGCAGTAAATCTCCAGCTCAGCAAGCTGCACGTTCTCTTGATTAGTAAAGATGTCAAAGTTACTGTAGATGAGCTACAGGGTCCAAGTTGGGCGTCTCGGCTTTACATATTTTGTGCTGAAATATTCATGACATTTGCAAAGCTGTGGATTTTCTAAAAAAGACTATATGGTGCGCTGACGAGAGGAGTCACAGCTTAAATGCAGATTCTATACCAGTTTGAAAAGAGGAGATATAGACGACACCCTCTGTACAACGATTGGTAAAGAAATGTAAAAAGTCTTTAAAATATGTGGAGCAAAATCTCACGCTGTGTTAATTTCTGTTTTCTTTTTCCAATATTTGCTTTTAAATTATAAATCCAATACTTATTGATTTAATCAAAGGCGGAACGCACCCATTATGCAAAAATGTCAAAGAATAACTCGAGCAACACTTGCTGGCACCCCTTACATTTTAGTTACAAGAAAATGTAACTGATTATATTTTGTTCATGTCTTTTATTTATTGGGGGGGGGGGTTATGTTAATTTGCTTTTTTGGAAGCTTGACTCAGTAATCTATCACTTTAAGTGTGGGTTGTGATCTTCCACCGTTTAACTTCGATTTCAAAGCACTGACTAATGCGCTTCCCAAGATTAAAAAATTGCATGAATTGTGGAGTTGGATGACAGAACATCTTTTTTTCAGGCATTTAGTGCCGCTTTAGCTCATCTTGGCAATGAAGGGGGAAATTTGGAGAGCAAAAATAATGAAAATAGGTCCAATCTGTTCTTTATCTACTCCTGTAGCTTAGTGGATGAATATGCATAGTAACTGTAGTGTCAAGTGCCATGCGCCTCTGTGAATTAGGTTCCATGTTTAATGTAGAAGTTTTGAGACCCCATCTGTGCCCTTCAGCTGCTGTCTCCTATATCACAAAGCCCTGAAACCGCTCACTGTCACACCATTGATCACTTCTGCCATCTTGGTGGAATGCCACGACAGCCCATATTGGCAGCTGTTGACAGCTTTAAAGGTAAAATGAGGAGGAGGTGGATCAGCAGCATCAAAATGCCTCGGGCAGTGGAAGCTCAGATTGACTTCATCATGTTTGGTCGGGGCTCAGTTTTGGGGCTGAGTATTAGAAAGCGATCGATTTTGTTTTGTCCAGTAGGGATTACGCAGTCTGGCCACAGGTAAGAATAAGCCATGGCTATAGCAGTAGCTTTAGTATTCAGGCATTTAGTGACATCCATTGGCCAAAGTACAACTTAATGAAAATGTCTGGTCCAGAAAAGTTTTCTGTCCGTTATCTATACCTGCTTATCCCTGCAGGCTCACGTGAGGCCGCAGTTTATCTCCAGCGGTCGTTGGGTGAGATGGACAGGTTGCCGGTCCCAATTTGGACCCGTCATATTTATTCTAATGGAAAAACTCACGGCTTCCATGACACAATTCCAATCTGTTTTCAATAGATGGCCTATATCACAAAAGCTAATGTCTGGTCACCGCTGTTTTGCTAACTGGCAAAATTATTTGTAGTAAATATTTCATTTTTGGGTAAGGTTATCATTTTACTGTCTTGTCTGTGGTTGTAGACTGGTAGTATCAGTTTTCTTTTTTATAGTGTTCTTTTCATGCAACTTCTGTTATTTAAAAACATCCCGAGATGAGAAAAAAAATGACGAACAAGAGTCATTCACTAGTTCTTCTGAAGGCATTTGGTGTTTCAGCGGTGTCGAACTAAAATGGACAGGAGCTGAATGCACAGACGTCTGCTTCTTATTTGTGAATAACTTTCGAAAACTATATGGCGACCATATGTTCTCCCTTCAACCGGTAGGATCTGGGAGTCATTACAGGTTTCCAACGGGCCCACCTCCACGCGCGGCTAACACAAGCGCGGTTAATAAAGACGCGGGCAGATCTGGTGGGGGGCCGGCTGTGTAGCAGGTGGCGCACAGCCCAGACGTAAACGATCCCGTCCTCTGTGATGAATGCCCTGCCATGTACATGAGAGGTGGAAGCTCGCGTTGCGCCCTGTTGGGGGGTGAGGAGGGAGAAAAGTGGATATTACAGCTTGACCCGACGAATCGATAAATATTCATTAGTCTCCTTTCTGCTGAGAGGGGAGAGTGCAGAAAACAATCTGGTTGGAGCGCTTTATGGGAAAGTGGCGCTCCATGGTTGATAATGCAGCCGCCTGGGAGAAACGGGGCGCAGCGAATCCGATAGGGTCAAGAGATATGAGGATAAACTTCTATTCACTTTGCATTATTAGTCATGGCCGAATACAGTCTTCGGCTAGACCTGTTCAATCTACTGCGGCTTGAAAAAGCACTTCATCAAAAGAGAAGGATGGGGATACGTGATTCCTAATAGTGGATTTTGTGTGTGAAGACAATTTGTATTTAGCCTGCTTTCCACTAACACCCCAAAATGAAATCGAAAACAACCATTTGCCTTCAGAAGTCACAAACGGGGATTGAATGGAATTTAGCGAACGTCGTCGAATGGGAAGCATCAAGAAAACCAGGGAATACACCCAACTCGTCGGTGGTGACGTTGAGACGTTTAGAGCAGGGTTTGATTACACAGCATACCCAAAGCTTCCAATCCATCAGGAGAGAGTAGTATGGCACAACTGCAAACCTATAGAAATATGGCTGTTCACCTAAAGGCAAAGGATGGGGAAAATACAAAGGAGGCCAAGGGGCTACGGGGGAACAGACCAAGCCAAGTAGGAGACGCAGAAAGCATGGATGTAGACTGGTCAGTGGAAAAATGGGTGGTGTAAATATTGGGCCAACCCTGAAAAAGAAAAACGTCTTAAACAGGCGGGACGTACAAGCAGATCTAGTTTGTTGTTCCACATCCTCCAAAAAGGAAACACTTTTTTTCATATGGATGCAATAAATAAATGATAGGAGTTTTTTCTGTAATATTCTGCGTATAACGTTTACAACAAGCTTTCAAGCCATGCTACTCATTTTCCATATTGATGGTCTATTTTTTTTTTTTCCTTTTGTAATGGATTCGTTTTGATAACAAAAAATATGAAATAGAAAAAGGTTTTATAATTAAAGCATGTTATGTAGTAAATATCTAGAAACTAATCTTTGCAGCTCTGTTTTTGCAGAGAAAAAAAAAAATACTCGATTCAGATTTTTGTGAAATTGCTGCAGCTGATATTGTCTCGGGTTTTGTTACCTTTATTTTGGTATTTTACTGCCAATTTTATTCATTTATTTATTTTTTTTAATCAACTTACTACTTTTGTCACATATCTGTGATGTCGTGAAGCACGTTGGTCGGCCAAGGTTGTTGTAAATGTGCTATATAAATAAACTTTTTACTCTCCGCTGGTTCTGTTTTGCAGCAGAAGTGGCTCTTTGGATGGTAAAGGTTGTGTAGAACATCAAACCTCAATAACAGACGTAAAAGATTGTAGTTGCAGCATGGAAAAATGTGAAAATGTCCTTCCCACTTCTACCTAAAAGCAAGCCTGGTATTATAAAACTGGTTTATTATAAAGTAATCAAAGGCAGGCATGATCACACTGTTAGAGACTCTAAGACGAAAGAGAGGTCTCGTTTTTCATCTCTAGCCCTTTTTTTTGGGCCAACACGTCTCTCCCTTCTATTGGTTAGTGGTGGTGAGAACAGCGTCAGCTTCACACAGCACTGTCACTGACCGTGGTGCTGAAACATTCTGCGGCCCCACCCGCAAAAACTTTAAAAGAAAATAAAAAAATAAATAACCCTCCAAAAATGTTTCCCGTCCTCGTATCGCGAAGATCAACGGAACTATTCCCAGAAAGACGTTAACGAGATCTAAAATAGGTGAACGCATCATCCAACGTGGCAATAGAGTTTCCCCCAACAGCCGCAAAGACGCTGAGCTGTTTTTGGAAGTGGCGCAGCTGTAAGTTAAAGTGTGGGTGGAGAGCTGACTGATTGCCAGTGGTTGGGTGGGGGGTGTAAAAAAAAAATAAAAATCACCCGGAAAAACAGCAAGCAAAGCAGTGGAATAATTCACTATATTTTCACACACAAAAAAGTAATACAGCAAACAAACAAAAAAAGAGAACGAGGCTTTCTACTAGACTTCAGACACTTTTAAACATGAAAGTGCTTATTTACCATGAATATTTATCAGTTGTGCAATAGGAGAACTTTGTTTTGCAAATGAAAGAAGAGAAAGTTGAGCACACTGAAATGGCATCTGGGTTTCTTTGTGCGTCAGGAGTACATCGTTCTCATCATAAAGCGTAAATGAAGCGTACAGATGTCGTTCTGCAGCGCCGGCTCGCTGCGAAGCCTCGGTTTCAGTGACTTCATTCCTCAAGCGCGATGAGAAATTAGCACTAAAGGCATGCACTGGTGCCCGCGGAAATGAGGCAGCCTCTTAATTATGGACTGCCAAACAAATAGGCAAAATACGGCAAGAAAAAAAAAAAATAGATAAACACTTAGCTAATGTACCCAGAATTTATAGAAAAAAAAAACTGAGTGATTATTTCCACAGCTTTCCTCTTCCTCTGCTGACACCGTTTTGACATCAAGACAGTTTCAGAATTTAATTAGATTCCTCAAACTGCAAGCCTTTCGCAGAAGACTGCAGAAAACAGAAAATGTGCTCGACAAATATGACTTTAGTTGATATTATTCATCCTACCATTGTTCAGGAAAAAAAATCTCATGTTGTTTATTGATGTAAAGTGATCAAACCTCTGGTGTTGGTGAAAATGGCTCTGTTAAAGTTTATCCTTTTGGACAGAGGTGAATCTTACCACATATACACAACAGTTTTTTTCTTAATAAAATGTTAATAGAGGAAGAGGTGGGAATGGGAAAACTGTTCTATTTACTGGTAAAAACAGAAAACTACAAAAGTCGACAGTGCTGGAGTATATTTGTATATTTATGCGTACATGTATGTATGTACGCACTTATTTTGACCGACATACTGAATCACTTTGGCCCATTTTGAACG
Source organism: Girardinus metallicus (assembly GCA_903067095.1). Taxonomy (NCBI): domain Eukaryota; kingdom Metazoa; phylum Chordata; class Actinopteri; order Cyprinodontiformes; family Poeciliidae; genus Girardinus; species Girardinus metallicus. The sequence continues at coordinate 72,511 of CAEGAE010004509.1, forward strand.
CCATTTTGATTTCACTCAACTTTCTTGAGTCTTTTTTAAAAATACTTTTCTTTTGTAAGGAGGCATCGCTGAGTCGTACAGCACTTTGGTCAACATCTAGTTCTTTACGCACTATGTAATTGACATTATATTCAGACAAAAAGGAGAAAACTCTACATTGAGGCAAACAAGTAACCATAAAATTACACCACCTCTGAATCCTTTCCTTCCTCCCTCCACCATCCTACATCCTGCCTCCTTCCTTCCTGGCCTTTTTATTTTTGCCTCCTATAGTCACAATCCCTACTTTCTGAATCCTTTCTCCCATCTCTCCCCATCCATTATCTCGTCCTCCATCTCTCATCCCCACCTCCTTCGTCTTACATCACTGCCTCTTTCCTCCCTCATCCTTCATTTCTGCCTCTTTCCACGATCCCTATCTTTGATTCCTGTCATCCCATGTCCAGATCCCTCCCTCCTTATCCATCCTATCTTCATTCCTTATCCACCACTGTGGTCACCTTGGTGGTATCTGTCTTGCTCTGGGAACTGATGTCATGGCTTGACCCCCACCCCTACACAGTTGGGACGCAGAAAGTTTCCCAGTTTGACGTAAAGTGCAAAACAAACAAACAAACAAAAAATGCCTAAAAACTGAAAGAATTACAAGGTGGAATCCAAACTGGAAGTGCAGCAGGAAGAGATCCACTTCCGATGCGTTGGCTCTGTCAGCTCCTTTTCTTTTTTTCTTCTCCTTCTTCTTTTTTTAAGCCCCTCCTCGAGATGCGGAGTGGGGCCCCGCTGAGGAACCCGTGGACCAATCGGTTGCCGGTAATATTTCAGTGGGGGAGCGAGCGTTGAGTGAGCATGAGCCACTGCTGGTTGTCCTCGCTGCTGCCGCTGCCGCTGCTGCTTCTCCATCCTCCTCTGCGCTCTCCGATCGGCGAGCTGTGGAATAGGCGTGTTTCTGTTCCTCCGACGCAGAAAAACGCAGAGAAGAAAGCCTAACTTCAAGGTAAGGAGGCATCGCCTTTAAAGCTCTTTTGGGTTGTTGTAATTTTTTTTTTTTTTTTAAAAAGAGAAAGAAATGTATTTGATTCAAAGAGAAAGCCGAAGGTACAGGTGCCGAACGCACGGAATTGGGTTCATGCAAGAGGCGCAGAGGCTGTCATGTGCTGCTTCTGTTGGATGTGTGATGGAGATAGCTGACGGGTTAGACGGAAGGGCTTTCGCCGGTGCACTCCATCGTTCAACATCAGGGTGTCGTGTGGGTTTCCAGCTGTGTCAACATGACAGGGTTTAAAAAAAAAAAAAGGGGGGGGGGGGCGTGAAAAAGAGGGAAAAAAAAAATCATCTTCCCCCATTTCAAGCAAATACGCTGGAAGAAACAAAAGCGCCAAATTGCCACGAAATTGCGAACCGGAGATGAGAAAACAATAAAAAAAAAAAAAGGAAAAAAATGTTGCCAAGCACCGAGTTTCGTTCGTGCGTAAATGTTCGCTGACCGTAAAAAAAAAAAAAAAAAAAGAAAAAAAAAAAAAAAAAGCGCGCGTCCCGCTTAAAGCAATGGTTCTATCTGGGGTGTGTGTGCGTGCGTGTTAAAGCGTGCGTCCCGGAGAGGGATGCGCGCAGGCTGCAGGGGCACCACACTGAGGCACACCGCTGTTCAGTTCATCAAAGCAAAGTCGAGTGGAACACCAGCAGTCCTGGCGCTTCGGGACAGCGAGAGGACGGTTCCTCAGGACCTCCAGGAATGTCTCCCGCTAAGAAACGAAGCCTAATGTTGGAATTGAAGTCATTAAATGTGGTCATTTTGGACACGGTTTTATGTGTAGAAATTATGTACAGTGATGTGGAAAAAAAAAGGGGGGGAGGGGGGAAGGGGGTGGACTTCGGTTCTAATTCTGCATTATTGAATGCTTTTTGAGTATGAAGAGTCTTTTAAGGTAAAACCATTGGTAAAGTGCTTTGGATCGTTGTCCTGCTGCATAACCCAAGTTATCTTAACCCAAAATAATGATTGTCATTGTACGTCATGACAGTTTGCTTGAGAGCAGAATTCCTGATTCAGTCACCAAGGACTTGTCGCCCCACACCATCACACCAACACCACCATGTTTGACAGGTTCCATTAACGTTTCGTATTTCTGTGGGATGTAATGGGACACACATCTTACAGGACGTTCCACGTGTATCTCGTCAAACCAAAGAGCATTTTCCTTGAAGTGTTGAGTCATTGTTTGTTTTGGTCAGCAATGGTTTTGGCCTGTTTCCTCTCCAGTGGCACCTTCGGCCAAGTCTCTTTCTTATTGCTGATTGATGAAACCCAGTGTTAACTGAGGCGGTTGAGGTCTGCTGTGCATTCGATGTTGTCCTGGACTCTTTTAAAACCTCTACAATAAGTCATTGATAGACTCTTGGAGTTCTACTAATAGCCGAGTGAATCCCGGGGAGGATTTGATGGATTACTGGATTTTATTCATTCTGAATTCTACCAACTGTTTCTTTTTGTTTAACCAATCAAGCATTTCCTTGACTTTGTCTTTGGAACCATTTTCTTCCTAGGTTGACTTGTTTTCATCGACATACACTTCTCAACATTGTCCTGATATTTCTTCTCTTACCCTTCCAGTTATGACCTTTACTGTAGACATGTTGGGAGTAACATCGTCCAAACATGGCGTGTGTGCGATATCATCCAAAGGGTTCAGCTTTGATCTCATCTGTCAGCATTTCTCAGGCTTGACCAAATCTTCTGCAGCCAGCTATAAACAAGCTGCAGCATGTTCCTCTTTTTTTCTCTCTTTCTTTGTTCCTTTCTTTCTTTCTTTCTTTGTCTTCCACAGTGCATTGGTGCATAGAGAACAATGTGGTTGAGTGAATTACTTTGTTTTAATGAGAACTCATGAAAAAGAGATCTTTTTGAAGCTCTCCATGAATGCTTCTTGGCTCTTATATCCCTCTGTCAGGCGTTCTACAAGAGAAGCCTAATGATTGCTGGTTTATGATGAAATTATGTTGTTTTTTTTTCCCCCCACAAGGCTACAACTTTCAGAGGTTTAGGAAAGCTACCTTTTTGGTTATATTTCGTGCAAGAGACTTTTTTTGTGAACATCCATTTGCTTTTACCAATCATACCGCTCTGCGCAATATTTTAGCAATGGGGAACTAATAGGCCATCAGCTGAAGTCGTTTTGCACACAGCGGCAGTGTTGCTTTCTACCTTTTGCTAGATTTTATCTGGTTTCTTGGCTTTCTATGCCGTTTTACACATCATCTTCATGTGTTCAGTACTTATTTCCTGCACTATTCCACATAATTTATGAACAAAGTTGTTTTCCTTTTTAGTTTTTCTGGTGTGAATTTCTTGTCAATGGAGATATTATAAATATATTAGAAAAACGTTGACTTGTTCAGTGCTCACTTTACTCGCTTTATTCATTCACACTACCAGATAATACATAAGTGAGAATAAAAGATGCCTGAACTTCTACCTTCAGTAAAGTTTTAATCCAAAGTGGGTCTGATCAGTTGCCAAAATAAAGTTGTTAGAGTTGCACTGTTGTGTTGAAAAAGTAATTCTCTAGATTTAATTTTCACTCACTTTTAATGGCGTGCACTTAATTCCCTTTAGAATTCTTTTTTGCAGTGCAGTGCCGACGTGTTTCTAGACACAGTACGTTATTTCTTTACACTTAGGTGATTGAACGAGCTTTTAGAGCACAGCTGATCTGGAAGACATCGAGTTTCCCATAAATTGCCGCTGCCTGTTTCACACAGCCGCGCCGCGGCGAAACATCTTGACTCTTGGCTCTGCGCTCTGATTGGATTGGCTGATGTGCCAGGAGATCAGACAGTGCATCAGGCAAAGAAATGGCTCTTTCTTGTGAGGTTCGATGTGAATTCAAATGACTGAATAAACTCCAGTGGAAGTTAATCCAGACACTGCATGCTTTTTTTTTTTTTTTTTTTTTTTTTTGTCTCTTAAGATGGATCCGGGTTGCATTTTGAATGATGTAGACTTGCTTTAGTCTGTATGTGTGTCCAGGATAAGCCTCAGAGCATTAATGTGACTCAGGAAATTTCATGTGATGGACCAAGAAGAAATGAAGGACATAAATGATACAAAACTCTAAAAAGTGTGGCATTTAATACTGACTTTCACTGCAATTACGTTTGCTAAATTTCCACCAGTTTTGAGATTTCTGCCTATTCTTTCCAGCTCCGTTAGACAGGACTGAATGTTTGAATGTCCAGATTTGGTCGTGCCAGAGATTCTTCTTTGTCTTTGGGGGTTTGGCTTTGAATAGGCCGTAGAACATATATTCTGTTGTGGTTCTGATTTGTTTAGGTCACTATTTTGCCTCGTACTCTCAAAACTTCTGCGACTTCTAACAAGGTTTCTCTTAGCGCTCGTCGCTGCGCGTTTGGCTCCATCCACCTTCCATCAACAGCTTTCATGTCCCTGCCAAATAAAAGCATAATGCTGCCACTGCCACTGTTTCCCACTAGAGATCATGTGATGTGAAACATTTTTAAAAACTGACTTCTAATGGCTTTGATCATAGGAGTAAGAGCTTCTTAAAGAGACAGACACCAATTTCAAGGTGTCAAAGTTAAGTTGGTGTTTTTAGAACTGAACGTAGAATAGTTACTTGATTTTGCTATAAAATGGCACTATGTGCATGGAAACTGAAAAATACTGCCCCTTTAATAAGAACACAGTATAAGTGTATTTAATAGGACTTATTTAGAATGAGCGTAAGTGCCTGAGTTTCATAATTATAGTTCATTGGGTTTAGCTGTGACTGTTCAGAATCTAAGTACTGACTGTTGTCAATGCAGCGCGATGCATAATTAAACGCTACGGAAACACATCAGAGTATTGGCTTTTTATTAAGCATGTTGCTCACATTGTCCTTACGAGAGACAAAATCATTCAATTTTAGATTGAAAATGTGTGGAAACGTTCATAAAAAAATCGAATAGTTTGAACGTGGAATAATTAAAACACTTTAGGTTCTCATCATTTTATCAGTAAAAGACTTGCTGACATGGTACACAAAAATAAAAACAAACAGCTAATGCTAAATGAATCTCCAGACATTGTAGACCATTAGATCGCAACTGACACTCTGCAGGCCTGTGTTATATTTGAGTAGAAAAAAATTCACTTTTTTTACTGTCATTCACTCTATGCACCTGACAGATTCTGGTAGTAAAAGATTGTGGGATTAATTAATTGCCTTTCTCTTTGCGATATTTAATAGCGTAATTGCAACCGGGTGTTCTCCCTAATGCCTTACATCCCTAAAGCCGAAGAAGTTACAATATTCTTCTGCGTTTCTCATGCGTCTTCCAAAACTTTCTGCGACGCGACTTGGACGCACTGATTAAATTTAGTGCAAATTTCCAGAAGCGCATTTTGGAACAACCCCAATTTTTCTCTCCGAGCTCAAACTGCCTCCTTCATTAACCAGAAAAGACAGTTCATTAGCAAAACAAGACGCAATTAAAATGATGATTTCTTTATCTCAATTAGACTTAAAATTAAGTTTCCTCACTTGAACGACACACACACACAAGCGAGTGAGCACACACAAAGCTCTGCTTTAAGGCACCAACACATGGTCCAAACGTCCCACTCTTTGTTTTTTTTTTTGTTTTTTTGTTGTTTGTTCTTTTCCCCACACAGAGGAGGCTCAGTGGAGATGCTCCGTCTTGATGGAGCATCAAGATGGAGGATTAAATGCTCGTCTTGGCATCATGTCTCAGGCCCCTGCATGCTTCCTTCTCACGGGGATAACTGATCAGGAAAAGAGGAGGAAAGCAGAAGTGTCAGTCTATGTTGTGTGTGTGTGTATTTGTCGAAACAGTTACTTAGCAGACTGTGGGCCAGATACAGCCCTTCCCATCATTTCCAGCACTCCTTGCGAAGATGTGTTAAATATATAAAAAAAAAAACATAAATCAAAACAATATTTTACTGCAGCTACGCCTGTCACAATAAGCAATAAATCGATTAATCGCGTGATAAATGAAAACCAGCTCCGTAATTTCCCAGTGTTAAGTGTTGATCAGAAGTTAAAGTTAGATATTTGAGAATATGTTCTTGCATTATAATGCCATTACTATCATTCATCTATTTTATAACACCTTTGTCCCTTAGTGAGGTGCTGGTGCCTATCATCAGCTAACGTTCCGGGTGAGAGGCGGGGTCACCCTGGACAGGTCACCAGTCTGTCATAGGGCAACACAGAGACAGACAACCATGCACACACACTCAAACCTAGGGAGAATTTAGAGACAAATTAACCTGACAGTCATGTTTTTGGACTGTGGGAGGAAGCCGGAGTACCTGGGGAGAACCCACCATGCACAGGGAGAACATGCAAACTCCATGCAGAAAGACCCCGGGCCGGGAATCGAACCCAGAACCTTCTTGCTGCAAGGCAACAGCTCTACCAACTGCGCCACTGTGCAGCCCCCATGACTATCATATTACTTGAAAATTGTCTCAAAACAATATTATTGTTTATCGCAATAACTTCTAAGATGATTTATCATCCAGCAAAAGTCGTTATTGATACAGGCCTAGACTGTGTACTCTTGTTCTAGGCTTTTTAGTTAGTTCCCCAACTGTAGATACTGGTGAGTTTTAGCATTTTTTCTGTCTTGATCCACTTTTTCAATGTTGTTTTTTTTATAAAAAGATAAAGGGTAAGGACATAATTTAATGCACATGACTATGATAATCTCAAAATTCCTTCATTTTTCTTTTTGATTCACACATGCTGCCTCTATCAAAGCACCCGTGGGTCATTTTCTTTATCTTTTATAAGGTATTGTGCTTGGAATTAAAAAAAAAAAAAGTCGGTCAAAATTGTGCTTGGGGAAAAATACAACCTGATGGTGCTTTTCTAATTAGAAGGAATTCATATGTAGGGTACCCAAAATGCAAAAAAAAAAAAAAAAAAAAAATAATTGCAATTTGAAGATTATTTATTTCTTAATAGCTTTTATTGAGCATTGTGGATTAGCGGTCCATGACTAAACCCCTGCTTAATTCTTCTAAATGATTAATCATATAACAGGAGAACTGACTGTAAAGATCATTTCATTAAAAGATCACACAGAGGGCGTTGGCACAAAATACAGGCGGGGAGAAAGGAGGTTAGTAGCTCACAATTAAAATATTACATAATGATGCTTATCAGATTTTAGCTGCTTTGGAGTCAGCCCTTTCAGATGTACAATCACTTAATTTCCTCAATCTAATCTGGAACTAACACAATATCTCTATTGAGCTGTGTTATTATTATTATCAGCACTGTTTAAAACTAGGACCTGACACGAGGAGAGGGGGAGGGAGGGCAGTCGCAGTAGCAAGGTGAAGAGCTTGGAGTGTTTTCATATCATTACAGCTGCCTCTAAAGCCACCACCGCATTAAAATCGAGGGCGCAGCGCAGATTGGGTCATTTGAAAAGGCGGATGCATTCAAAGCCCTGCGTGAATGGATGCGGCTCACGGGGGAAGCGCTGCACGGATTTCCGAGTGTGTGTTACTACAAAGGCGCACCCCCCCCAAACCCCCCTCACCTCCTGGCCTCCCTCCATATTTTCTGATCTCCGCCTCCGCACCCACCCCGACTCGCACGGGCCACGCGGAGGTCACTTTGCATTCAGCATATCAATGAAGAGCGTTGAACTCCAGAGACGGAAATATTAGTGGAAATATTCGACCTTACGTGCTTAAGTATCTCGACCTTTTTCATATTTCGTCATGTTAATATCCCAAACTTCAGTGTGTTTTGTTTGGATTTTACCAACCGACGTAATTGTGAAATGGAAATAAAATGTTAAAGGATTTTGAAGACAAATGCATATTTATTAGTCATAAGGAAAAAGAAAAACTTGATACTCAGGAGAGCCAAAGCTTAAGGGTGCATTCACACCAGCGCTGTTCAGTCTAGATCGTAATCTAGTTTATTTTCCTAGAAAGTGCGACCTGTTTGGGGAGGTGTGAATGCTCAATTGAACATGTTGCGGACCTAAAAAGCAAACTCTGGTCCACCTGAAATCCCAGGTGTTGATTCAGTTGAAGTGATTATTCATTTGCTTCACTAATCTGGCCAGTGTGGAACAATGCCTTGCTACAAGGAAGAAGGTGCCACAAACCCCTAGCCCCCATGTAGGGTAAGTGGTGAAGCGCCATCATGGAATGAGTGTGACGCACAATTCTGACGACTGCTGCCGCTAGTCTGGAGGAACGGTGTGGGGAAGATGTGGGGACTGTAGCTATAAGGTGGAGCTTTGTAGAAATAGGTGGAGCTTTGTGAGAGCAAGCGTTTAGGCTCCTCCAAATGGTTGCCATGGGAGATTCAAGGATCGTTCAAACGTGCATGAAAGAATCAAAGCAACACTCCAGTTATGATTTTTTTTTTTTTTTTATAGGGGAATAACAATAACATTATAATATGACGTGTAAACCTCTAAAAAATACATTTTACATAAGACTGCCCCTTTAAAGCCCCAATTAAATACGCCGGAGTTTGTGGCTTTAATGTGACAAAACATGAAAAAGTTCAAGTGACACGAACATGTTTGCGCGGTACCGTAAAGATCCAATTACAAGATGAATGCGTGCTATGTACTCCTAATTGGGAGTCATGCTGAAGCCGCTGAAGCACTTTCAGAGTCAACTGGAGTCGAATAAATCAGAGCACAAAAACTGCAGACGTAGATAAGGGAGAGAGAAGCTCGATATTTTAATAACCCTGATTGTTGTTTTTCACAGACTAACACATAGGTACGTAGTAGATCTTAGCTGACGACGGAGAAAACCATGACAGATTCTTGGTCTAATTGGACTAGCTCGCTAATATGTCGCCGCGGTAATTAACAGTATATCATTTACCTTGGAGTTAATCGGTAGGTGTAACATCAGACAGTTAAAGGGCCGCCTGTCCAGAAGCTGTGTGTTCACGGAGGAGTTTTGGTCGGCGCTAGAACTGACGGGTGAGGACAGACGGGATGATTTGATGTTTAAAATGTTGCTGAAGCTGAAAAAAGCAGCTGCAGGTTCTTTGTAAAGCAGAGCATATCATTGTTGTAGGTTCCGTTTAGATATAGATGATAGGTGAGGCTATGAAACAGGTAATGAAAGTGGGATGAGTTGAATTAATGATGTTCGATGGCACAAAATATGCTGAATTGTTTTGATCTTTTTGTCAGCATCCATTAAGAGCTGCATTACTTTGATGTTGATTAATCACACATGAATGACACTTTTCCTGACACAAGTACTCTTAGCATGTAAAAACAAAAGAGCTGCCTGATGTCACGAATCTCACTAATCAGCTTTTTAATATATGTAAAACATAAAAAAAAAATAGATGCGTTAAAAGGGTGCACATCCTTAAGATTGCTCATTTGAGGACCAGTTCTGCCGATTGTGTTGAAAAAGACTTAAGTGGCAAGACTTATGAAAAAAAAAAGAAGAAAAAAACTATTAAATTAACCCTGTGGAGTTTAATAAAAGTCGAACACCCGCTTTCCCTGCTGGTTCTTTTCTGCTTTTAAGTTTGTCTTTTTTCAGTTCCCTGACTGGAAAATGCAGAACAGGAAATACATTCTGGTGAAGTCAAAACTGGGAAGATCCAGAAAGACGCTTACCTGTAAAATAAGCATCTCGAGCGATATCTGAAAGCAGAAGATACGAAAAGCAAGAAAACCCGCTTATTGAACCGTTAAAATTAAAAATTAAACATACCAAATAACATCTGTTATCTTTATGTGTTTGTCTGCCTTTAGTTTCTTAGCAAAAGGATCCAACACAAATTAGCAGAATCCATTTGAATCCATCCTGGATTAAACGCATTGAAGATGCTTCCTGTCTGCAAAGTATAGCGAGAGAAATGCACATAAGTTCCCTTCTTGTTTTTGTGTTCAAGTCCTTACTTGTATGATTTGATTTTGTTTTATTTATTGGTCACAAATGTTTTAGATCACCAAGCAACTGTGCTCAGTCAAATGTAACCTAAGTAATATGGTCCAAACATCTGTTTGTGACGTTAAGCTTGAGTTATGTCGCAAGACAAGGAGCCAAATAGGGCTTTGGATGAAAAGTCAGGACTTGAATTGAATCGAGATGCTGTGGAGTGACTGAATTTAAACCAAAAAGTTAACCTAATTTCTCCCACGGTGACAAAAGAAAAACCCTAACTAGTTAACTGTTATCAAAAATGCATTATAAATAGCTTTTTCCCTTAATAAATGAACTCAAGATGTAAAAATGGCACACTCAGTATTTTTCTCTGACGTCATAGTAGCTGTGGTATGTATTTGTGTGACTAAAAGGATAAAAACAGAAGAAATCTGTTTAGACTCTTGAAAGAACTTTGCTTATTCTCCTCAGGGCTGTACTTATCCATGTTCCAAGTTAGACTTTTTCCTTCCACTCAACTTTCCATCAATATTCTTGAAGACAGGACTTTGTGATCTTCTATAGCAATAGCGCTTTGTGGCTTACCCTTTTTGTGGGGTTTTCCTAGTCATTGTGTTAGTCATTTAATGACTCTAGCAACATTTCAGGACAAAAAGTCATTCATTTGCTGGCCTTACGTAATATTTAGACTTCCTGAAGCTGAATCATGGGTTTTCATTAGCCGCAAGCCCTAATCATCAAAATTAACAGAAGTAATCATTTGACATGTGTCCATCCGCATGAAAGGAAAATGTGTGGATCACTTTTAAAATGGAATTACTGAAATAAATTAACATTTTCATGACGTCCTGCTCCGTGCTGTCCGTTTGTCAAAAGCTCAACTTTTTAATTCCAGCCTGCAGCTAAAGATGAATCGCACAAACTTAGATGAAATTCATTTCACTTTTTTTTCCTAGTTTTAATATAAAGAGAACAATCTGGATGTTTGACCAAGTTACACCGTGGGATAGCAAAATATCATCTTCCTATGAAGATTTGCATGTGATTTTGTAGATCTTAAGGGTTTCTAACACAACTTTAGCGCTAGTCCTCCATTTTCAAAGAAAAGGGCAGAACATGTCGACTCTTACGGTCGTTTTGTTAGAACTAAGCCTACCAGCACGGAGAGAAGCAGGTGTTGGTGGATTCCTGCCGTCTTTAGAGATCATGTTGTTTTTATCAGGCGGGCTTCAGCTCATTCCTCCAGGGTCTGTCCCATCATCTCTGTTGGAACGTTTTATTTTTTTCTTTTTGTCTGTTTTTTCTTTTTTTTTTTTCATCATGAGAGACTGCCTAAGGTAAACTTTTTCCTTGGGTTTAACTGGGTCAGTGTCAGCTTGCCCTCTCCAGCAGAGTGCAAACGTTCCAGATTTAAGATATGATTTGAAGATGTGCTTGTGGCGCAAACCGAGGGGAGCTGTTGTTGTTCATATCTCTCTGGCATCTCTGTGCTTTGCGGACAACAACCAGCTAACTTCTGTATTCTATGTTTTTATTTGGGTCTTTGAATCAAAATAATTAACGTTATAGGGGGGGGGGGGGTCGATTTGTTTTGTTTAAACCAATTCAGACTATAACCAAAAACACACAAGTTAGTGAAATAACCATTTCCCGTTCATCCAACTGCAGTTTTGTTACAAAGCTAACGTTTTATTCCCATAGAAAGTTGAACAACCAAATGATTATGGAAATAATTCCAGCTCCCCGTGTCGCACATTAATGAAATTACACAGCGATAACACTCAGTCCGGCTCTTTGTGCCTGATGAAAACACTCCTAATAAACAATGTTAAAAATAACCAGTTTACCGACAGAACCCGATCGCTCCGTGGCCCATTCGGCTGAATGAGTAGGAAATGAAAAAAGTCAAAGAAGGGTGTAGAGTGGAAAATGATAAAAGATTGAGTTTTTTTTTTATTTTATATTTGACTGGCTTTGTTAGTCTTTTTCAAATAAAATGGACTTTATAGGAGGGCTATATTTTGATACCATCATTAGACTGGGTACAACAAACGTAATCAGACTGAAGTGAGGTGACTTTTAACCTACATTTAGTCAAAGCAACTAGTCTTACTTGATTTTCCCTATTTTGTTGTTTGTTAGCCAATTAGGAGTACACAGAAATGTATATTTTTGATTTCTTCGACGCCTACCTCTCTAAGCTTCTCATTCTTTAACTTTTGCCTCAATTTTAAATCCACGTTTATCCCGAGAAAAGTAGAGAAATGTCCTGTTTTCTTGTAAAAGGCATCGTTCATTCGAAAGAGAAAGTGGATAGCCGTCCTTTCCTTCCCTCAGATTGATAGAAGGTGTTGGCTGATTAGTGGAGTTGTGCCCACTGGGATCAAAGCCAGCCCAGTTTCTCAGATACCCCCTACTTTTCCTGTTTACTTCTGTTTGAAAAAAAAAAGAAAAGCTTCATTGTCTCATCTCTAGGCTAAAAGAAGCCTGGCAACAACGCAGACGCTAATAAGAGCGCCATATTGTCACTGGTCCTGGGTTAGCCGAGTAGGGAGAAACACACTTGTGCACATGCAAACCCTTCACACTTCTCTTTCAGTTGTACGCACGCCCCCGAGCACGCCATCGGTGCCTCGGTGGAGCTACTCTTACTGGAGTGTTACCACCTTGTCTTGACACATTTCCCCCTTGACGCTGCATATTTAATCGCTCCCACCGCCACAGTTGCGGCAGCAGCATAACGGGGGCAACCGGAACCAAAAGCATGGCCACATGGTCATGCGTCTGCAATACGTATCTAGAGACCACTTATCGTCTGCGAAGATGATGTAACGATGAGAAACGGAACGCCGGCCCAATCTCCCAGCGGTCAGTTGGCAAAAACCGTGTGTTGGAAATCGTCTAGCGGATGGGACCAAAAAGAAGAAAAATAAATAAATAAATAAATAAATGAATAAAAGAGCTTGCAGGCGAGCGGCAAGGTTAAAGAGGCAAGAGTAATTGCTGTAACTTATCTGGGTGGAAAAATGTTTACTCATGTTCCCAGTGTGCTCTTGTCTGATGCACTTGGGCATGAAATTGTTCTCCTTTCCAACCTAGCAAGCCCCGAGCCCAAGTCCACTGCCCATCGTTGGCCAGCCAAGGTGGCCTGTTTTTTTGTGTGCGTGTGTGTGTGCACGTCGTGGCTGTGTGTTTGCTCTTGGTCACCTCTGTGAGTGTTTACCTTGAGGGTTTTGCTGATGAGTGTGTTACAGTTGGGAGTGGGGGGTCCGTTGAGGGGGAGAAGGCGAGCGCTGGGCATCAGCTGGGCCCTCTTTATTCCTTGCCGACTGACAGAATGCGTGAACGAACGCTGCAGTGATTACAGGCTGCGTGAAGAACTGCAGAATGATCACAGAAGCACTTCACGCCTAAATGTGAGGCGGAGGCGAGAGGACCGCGCATGGAGGGCTCCCATGAAACGGAAGCGCATTAGCATATCTTCATTCAGATATTGGCGGAAGGATGTGTGTGTGGGGAGGGGTGTGTGTTTGGGGATGTTTGGGTTTCAGTCCTGGTTTTTCCTCCGCGATTGATTGGATTGGGTAATTCCGTCATAGACGACCATGAGTCGTTGGCGTCAATTTCCCTGGGAAAAAAGTTCAGGTCACACAGTAATTTCAGAGTCTGGATGCATTTTTGTGTGTTTTTGAACCCAATCAAAGCCAGAATAGAATACATTCAACCTACTTCCTGCTAATTTTGTGTGTTTGCGGGGGGGGGGGGGGATAAAAAAACCTGCCTCACATACTGTGTGTTTACATTTTATCTGTGCTAAATATTATTTAGTAACCGTCAAGGGAGAATACTAACATTCTCTGCAGCGTTTGCCATGAGAGTTGGGTGAGCGAGAAATAATAGCTCCAGTTTGCACCCCGTTGTGAAAAGCGTGTTATTCTTTCTTCGTTTCTTTAATTTGAATGTACATCTCGATAGGCGATACTTTCAGTTCACAAAAAAAAAAAATTCTATTAATGCCTTTTCTCCATCAAGGCGTGAATTACACATACAGTAAGTTCTGAGTTTAAAGTATTCATGAGTTGTACCAGCCAGAAAAAGTCAAATACGTCTCTCATCTGGTGGCTGCGCTGCACTATTTCGCTAAATAGTGCAGCGCAGCTGCCCCACACCAAAGGGCAGCTAAGTGGACCACTTTAGGATGGAGTTGCCATAGTACCAACTTTGTGTGTGGGGGGAAAAAAAATCACATATACTGTACATATATATAAACACAAACCTCCCCCACAAATCTTTAGGTTTACTATATTCTGTAGAAAAAAAAATCCAAGAATAACAATTGTTAAATTCACCAAAATACACTTTTTTTTGTAAGACTGGAGTTTTAAATGCCTGTGGGGTTTAGGTTAGAAACGTGTCAGACCCACTGTTGGTTGTTATGCATGGAATCACCTGTAACTCTGATGCACGTCTCTTGCTTGTACTTGTCCCAGACCTTCATTTCAGCTGTAATTGAGTGTGGTTTCTGTTTCTATACACAATGAGAAATCCTCCTACAATGGTATCGACTTCACAAAACCAGTAAGTTCACCAACATGATATATGGGAGAGGTGAAATTCAGCTACTGGTCCAATGTCCTTGATTCTTTTCATCAAAGAGAAATATACTAAGTAAGTTAACAATCTTGGATAGAAATAATGGCGCCTTTATTTCATAACGATTGTTGAATTCTTAAAAATTAAACTATAGAATCATCGGTTCGAGGCTACAAAGGGTGAGTACTGGGCTGGGGTCATGTACGGTATTTAAAACGGGTTGATTGATTTGCGGTGAAATTATCTCTCCCAAGTGGCAGGAGAAATGAAAAATACATTACAGTAGAAGTAGACTTGAGCTCCGACTATATGGCTTGTTTAACTGGATCTACATGCGGTCCAGACGTACCCTCTTTTGACTGGAGCCGTAAGAAGGATGTGTGTTACTTTCCCAAATGATCAGAGGATAGAGACGGAGTTGTGGCGGAGGCAGAAAAAAAAAAAAAGAGAGGGTAGGTTAGGATGATAGCCTAATGGAGTGGATGAACAATTGTACCGATGACTCAGATTGAAGGGGTGGCAGTCATTTGATGAATGGATGATGGGAAAGGATGAGATGGGGGGCGGGGAGGGGTAAGAGACAAGCTAAATAATGAAGAGAAACAGTGTTTAAAAGCTACAACATGTGGGGGGCTTGTCATTTTATTTGCCCGTAATATTTTACTCTGTCTTGTGTTCTTTTATACTCAACTCTAAGTTTAGAAAGAGAATTTTTTGAATGAGAAATTTGAACAGAATAATAATCATGAGTAAAAGCTTTGCTCAGAGAAAAGACTTCGGTGTCTTTTGAAAGATGAAGATGCAGTTGGAAATTAAAAGTTGAGGATATTCACATGTCTTCTAATCCCTAAGCGTTTTTATAATTTTTCTGGTTATAGATAAAGGTTTTTTTCTTTTTACAGTGTGCACAGTAAAAAGAAAAAACAAACAAACAAGTAAAATAAGTAAATAATCTTGCCTTTACAAAAATTGTGAAACGGTAATCACACATGGTGTAAGATGAAGATTTGAACATTTTTCAAATATTTTTGCTGCTATTCTTTTATGAATCCAAAATTGATTTAAATTTCTCATTTCGATTTTATAATGACTATGCTAAGTCTTCGGGATATGATGATGGGATGGATGACGACCCTGTTTGGACCAGAAGCAGAAAACTGCAAAATACCTAAGCTAACTAACCACTGAAATATTAATCCATGGAAGTACTGATTGAGCAGAACATTGCAACTTGCAACTTCTCTGTCCTTTTCCACTTTACATCTGGTTGGTTTAATAAAGCAGCGGCTGATTTTTATTCAATTATATTTCCTACCATCCATAAACTCCAACCAGCATAAACTCAAAATTGTTACATTTTATTTACTTTTTTTTTGACAACCTAAACCTACCCGTTCCTATTTTCACACTTCTTCCCACCGTCACACCTTCCGTCACCGCATTTCTAATTTTCCCTGCCTACTGTGACTTTTTTATTCTCACTTAGCATTTCCCACTTCCCCAGCTCCCTTCTTCCATTCTCTTCCCTTTGCATCTCAATTACCTCCAAACATCTTCCGTCCTGCTTTTAGAGTCTCCTAACCCATTTTGCCCAGCTTTCGTTTAATAACATCCATCTCATTCCTTTATTTTAATGTTTGCCTTAACTCCTCTCTGCCTTACCAGATGTCTCTCTTCTCCTTTTGCTGCCCTCGTCTCCTTGCGACCTCCATCTTCCCGTCTCTCTCTCTTTCTCTCCCTCTCTCAGTAATAACCTTTCCGCCACTCCAATACTTCTCTCTCCTGGTTTTTCTGTCTCTTTTTGCCTCCTCTACAGGCCCCTCTCTCTCTCTCTTATAAACGGGGCAGGTGGCAGTGAGTGCACTTTCGGTGGCACATGCCTTCACTCAGATTTAAATAGATAATGGCAGAGTCTAGTGCTTGTTGGGCCCTTTGAATAATGCAGGAGATCCTGAAGGCATTGTTGCCAGGCATCACTGATGGCAGCATGCATAAACCAGCTCTCAAGCTTGCAATATTGATACCACGAGCAGATAGGAGGGATGGTATTCAGCCTTCCATACGTTGGCATTTCTGACCGTTACCGTCGAGGTTAATGGTGCTACCATGTATAGCAGGAGCTTCGGTTGTTTAAACAAATGCTCATTAGAGATGGATGTTTTTCTGGTCTTGGGGGTTTTTTTTGTGTTTTTTTTTATTTTTTGGTTCATTAGGTGTAGGGTTAGCGATATGTAAACAAGCAACAGCAATGTGAAAGTAAAAATGACCTTTTCAGTTTGAAACGTCCTTTTACCGGTATCATTTTTACTTTGGACAATGACAACGTCAGCACCAAAAAAAGTAGCTGTTAGTGCAACCAGATGGCACGTTCAATAACGCGATAAAATATATGATTATTAGGTTACAACTGACTGTAACTATCTACACCGATCACAGCTGGTGTAGAGAGAAAGCTCCAACATGCTACTGACGTTTTTCAGAGATTCTCTTTGAGTTCCTCTGAAGGTTCATTGGCTGGTTATTTCTAAATTGCGTGTGATCTTTATTGTGCATGACCTCTGTGGACTTTACTGTGGTTTTCATTTTTGTTTTGATACGTTTTATTTTTATTTTATTTTGAAGTTCTTGCTTTCTCTATTCAGTACAGTTTTAAGATCTGTAGTTTTATCCACTTTTGTGCCGAGTCACAATTTTTTTGTATTCATGTAATCTCCTGCTTCCTCCACCACAACAGTTTTGTGACTGTATTAACGTTGCAATAGGATTAAGTAGGCTGGCAATGTAAAGTCCTTTGAATGAGATTGTTCTTGTTTGGAAGGAAGATGAATTTCAATGTTATGACGATGGAGTAGAAACTAGAGTTTAAAAAGCTGTTCTTAAACTCTGTCTGATTGCAGGTTAGGTTGGGGTTTAGTGGATGTTTGTTCAAAAATTTTGGTTAAACCTACATAAAGATATGTCTATAGCATTTATCAAAATAAATGGTACAGATATTATACTTAAATATCCTAACACTGCTTATTAAGGAGCAGTAGGAACAATTCTATTTTTCTTTTAAATAAAAGCATTTAGATTCATTTTTGTTTTCGCAATTTTCTCCAAATACCATCATTTTGAGGAATAACTGCTGTTTTTACTTCAGGTCGTGATATATGTTGCCGAAAGTGTCCAAAATATTTTTGATGAAGTGCGTTTCCCTGATTGAGAACAAGAATTTTTAAAGTCCAGTCAGTTCATCAACTCTTTTGCAGGAACAATATTCCCTGCGTTCTCGCGGACGGACATTAGAAGTCGATCCTCGCAGAGTGGCGAAATTGTACCCATCGCCCACCTCTTAAAATGACACAGTCATTTGATTTCACGTCACGCCATTATGAAACATAATTACCGGGATGATTTCTCAGCTGTGTCTCCTTCTCGCCCGAGCCGCGCCGCCGGCTCTCGGCGTTACTCACTCTGCCACGGTCGCTCCCTCGGCGGAGTGTGACGCTGCTCATTTCGTTCTCGATTGTCTTCGTCAGAATGTCTGGTGGTGATTTGCGACGCTTCCTGTCAGTTCGGAGGGCGAGGGGAAATTTGGCCTAATGCAGGTAGATTTATTAGGCCCCTGACTGAAAATTTTTTACTTATTTATTTATTCATTTATTTGCTTATTAATTTTTTAAAGAAACCTGCTCCACACTTTTTTGGAGCGGTTAACGATCAGACACAAAACAGAGAGAGACAGGAAACGTAGCTTAAAGGATGTGATAAGAGAAGCTGTAAAGAAGAAAAATACCTCCCATTGTCTCCTGGTATCCTTGCTGCCAGCTATGTACCGGTGCAGAAAGAAGAAGAGAATAAAGAAAATGGGGGTAAAACGTAGATAGAAATTGGTTTGCTAGTGATCTTGTTCGTTAGTCTCTTTTTGACTTTTTATTCACGTCTTTCCTCGGCGAAGTCTTTCTCCTTAAGGGTTTGATACTTTTTAAGAATAAATAGTTGCTTCCCGAGGGGGAAATGTTTCATATAGAGGCTGTTTGTGTGTTGATGCCGTCAGCTGCCTGCCACAGACAGACAGGAAAGTGTGTGAAACCGGGAGATGGAACCGGAGGACTGAGCAGTTCCTTCAATGGGCTCTTGACTCACAACGGGACAGGATGGAAACACTGCTGCTTTTTTGTTGACTGGAAATTCGGGGGAGAAGAAAAGAAAAGAAAAAAAATAAAACAGACAAAATGAGTTTTAAGCCGTAAAATCTCAGCGGTCTCCTTCTTCCCAGCAAGCCATTGTTCATGGAAACGCAAATGCAGCATCTTAATTTTTTATTTTTATTCTCCCCCCACCCTCCCGTTTCATCCCCCACTGTTTCTCTCCACGGGGGTCTGCTTTTGTGTCTGCGTGTAATCCATGAGGTAGATGAGGCAAAAATCCCGCCGTGTATTTTTGCCATCCATCAGAGGTGTGGTATACAGCATGTGCGAGACTGTCTGCTGTCATCAGCTAATAAATGAGGTCCCTAAGAGATCTGCTTTTGCGCCTCCCAACAACGCCGCGGCCCCTCCGGCGTCGTGCTTTACGCGCACCGAAGCTGGATTTGTCCCTGCGTCGCGTGAACCTGTTGCTCGCGTCAGCACAAATGCATGACCCGTTCACACGCCTCTCGGCCCGTCACAACAACTCTCTCACGTCGAAGATGAGAGTCGCAAACCGAGGCTCTGTGCTTTTAAGGCGGCGTACCAAGTTAATAATTTCAGGTTTGAGTTCTCAGTGAAGACAGTTGGTGGTTTTATGCTCACTGGGTTTGATAAATGTGTGACTTTGTAAGTACCTAAGCCACTCTGGTGTTGGAGACGACTGCAACACCGCGTCATTGTCAGTTTCAGCCATTACAATAGTGTTATTGTAAGGGAAGCAAGTCTATCTGAAAATTAAGAGATGTGGACCAAAAAGGGCTTTTAAAGGTGTAGTTGTTCAAAACAATAGTACACTGGATAAGATACTTAACTTTGCCAAACTTTGTAAACATTTTGTCGACATAAGATGTGGAATATTGGAGATGTCAAGTATCAAATAACTCTCAAAATAACAATGCTTAGTAATTTAAAGTTGCTGTATTCACTTTCCAGGTGACGATTTTCTCTGGATATTCTGTTTTCTTTGCACAGTTCCAATATATATATATATATATATATGTATATATATATATATATATTTGTGTTGAGTGGATTTGTGCACATATATTGATCTTTGTGTTTGTCCAACTATGGATCCTTAAACTGTTTGTCATATTCTTCCTATTGCCCATTAAAGGTGAGCAATATATTTTCACATCGATCCGATATCAAGTAAATACAGGGCCAGTATTGTCAATACCGATACTTTTTAAAGTTTGATATATCATCAAACTTCTAACGTTTTTTTTTTTCTTTGAATTATTTTGTTAAAACCTAGGACAGCAAGTTTGTAGATATTGACAAAACACTTGAATAAAACATTAACATAATAAACAGAAACTATGGAGAAGCCAAACAAATTTTCATACTACATGAAAGAAGTGCAAAAAATTATCGTCAGAGAACAAACTATGGTTGAGAAACTACAAGACAAAAATAAAATGACATTTCAAAAGGGAACTTCTAAAGTCAATCTTGCCACTATTGATCTGTTACTGACTTGAAGTTGATATTATTTATATTTTTGGATCGATCCCCCACACAGGTATTGCCAATACCAATACCACATGATCAGCCCACTACCGTTCCCTCCCTGAAAGACAAATACAAACACCAACAAGGTGATATAAATATTAGTCATTAATATCGGCCCAGTTTTACAGATTGGGCCAATACCGTTATGTTAAAGAATAACTAACTTCAGCCGATACGATATAGATGCCGATGTTTTGTGCGTTCCTGCCATCAACAGTGAAAATCAAG
The DNA here is from genome assembly GCA_903067095.1 of Girardinus metallicus. Lineage (NCBI taxonomy): Eukaryota > Metazoa > Chordata > Actinopteri > Cyprinodontiformes > Poeciliidae > Girardinus > Girardinus metallicus. Next base: position 92,947 of record CAEGAE010004509.1, read on the forward strand.
TGAAAAAGAAACTTTTGTTTCTGTTCACAGTCACAACAATGAGGGAAAGATGTACAATATTATTCCCATGATAACGTGAACAAAGTTTAAGCAACTGTTGTGTTTTTCAGTCGATTAAAGGCTCTTTAAAAGGCTCCTGTAGTTGTGCATCTGTGCAAACAGTGCAGCAGAGCATTTTCCAGCTAATGTAGCCTTTCCATTCTCTTTATCCATTAACGTCCTCGTCGGAGTGAGACATCCATTCAGGCAGATTTTTCTCGTCAGGAAACAATTAAAGATGACATACGCTGAGATGGGTTGGACTACTCTGCTGTTGACTGTAAAACACAGTGCATAAAGTTCTTCGGATTGATCCACAAACAACATTTGTAACCCAGGTTAAATCAGGCCCCGATGCAGCCGTCTGTACACACTGATCCTACAATAATAGCCGCAGACAGGTGCTGGTTATTTCGCTGCTTCACCTTTTCAAACACTTTCTGATGTCTTTTCTTTTTTTTCTCTTCTCTATACCCAACTTCTTTCAGGTATGAATGAAATCCATCAGCCATGTCATGTTTCATATCGACCGGGTGTCTGTGTGCGGCTGGCTCGAATCCATTTTCTTTAAACCGTTTGACAGCTGTTGAGTTCAAGCTATTTTCTATAGCCTACTTATAATGTTCTGGAAGGAAGCGTAGTTATGTGACGCCACCAGACACCAACCAGCAGGTCTGCCGGTTTTCTTGGCTCGGTCAGTGGTCATAACTATTCAACTGGCCAAGAAAGGCTTAGAGTCACAATCACTTGAAACTGAGCAATGTCAAATCTTGAGAAATAAATGTATTATTTTCCGGAAAGCCCATATACAAGCAACGCCTCAAAATTATGAACTGTGGTACATTTGAAGAATTCTTAGCAAAAGAAATTTGGATTTGGTGTGAACACAAACGTCAGTATTTTCAGCCTTGTAGTGATTAATCCTGCAAAGTTATTAAAATAAACATTTTTGTGTCTCCTGCGGAAGACACAAAATATTTTGCCATATTTTGGCAGCTCATTCTGATTTTGTCAGATGGGAAATCTTGACGTCTTGCTCTGTTCATAAGGAAGAGCACTCGAAATCCTGCAGTTATTTGCTTCTAAATGTTTCTCCTTGAAATATACTTAGAGAAAAACATTAAAATTTTCATGTGTTTTTTTTTTTTGGAACGCCATAGTTAGCTTTAGTTTGACTGTTATTCCTGCTTCAAATCTACAATGATCAAAGAACTATACTTTGCACCACCAACTTATCCAACCAAGTGATCATTTGCTTGGCTAATTTAAAATTAGTGTAAAAAAAGGGGTCATAACTAGCTAAACTGGCTGTTTTTTTAAAGTCAGATATTGAGTAAATAATAGAATAATCGCAACGGACCCAAATACAAAATTATCCCAGCGAGATTATATAAGTAGTAATCCAAGCTAAACTGCATATTTAATTGTATTTTATAGAAGGTAAAAGAAACCATGAATGCTCTGAAATGTTTGGCGGCTGATTATCATATTTGATATTATGATATTGCCGATCGCTGTTTCACATTGTGATCCAGAAGTGGCACGAAATGTGGCGCTGGCTGACGCCATCCTAACATAACAAATTATGCAGCGCTAATCAGACTCATTCCAGTTACTGTCATTCTTTCGTTTTGCTGAACACAGCTCTAATTTAAGCCTGTCTGTTTTTTGTTGTTTTGTTTTGTTTTTTTTGCTCAGGCAATCTGGTGAAGTTCACCAAAAGATTTTTACTGTTAAATCAAAACTGCTCGGTACAGGGAAAAAACCCCAAAAAGGAACCAAATTTCAGGTTTATGTCACTATGTGTGGCCAAAACCGTTTGGTTTGATTGTGGTTCCGTCCCAGCAGAATTCCAGGAGCACCAGTACGAGAACAGCAGGGGCCCCACAGCTGTCACGCAGCTCTGACCTGACTACATACAGTAGAGCAAAGGGCCTCTGGCCTTACATGATACAGCAGAGACTGTGACCCACATGTGGGGTGTGTGATGGCTGCAGCTAATGAGGGGAGCATGCTGAATTAAAAACCCAATGAACGTACCGCATGACAGTCCTGCTGAACGTTTTTATTTTCTTAAATCCGATTGATAAATCGTCTGTGTGGAAACGTTGGCGCTAACGAAGAGAAACCAGCGGGCACATTAATAGATAAGAGACAACTCCATAGGGGCAAAACCTTTACACAGCTTCACAAACACACACACACACACGCACGCACACGCCAACCACTGTGACAGTTAGTTGCATTGACTGGATTATTTTAGGGCTGCAGGACCATGGCCATTAGAGAGAGAGAGCACCAACAGAGTTATGGTGGCTGCAGCAGCACCAGCTAATGGAATATATTCCCCCCTTCCTGCCACCGAGATGATGTGTGCATGTTTGCGTGTACGGTGTAGTGTAGTTGTGTAGCTCCTCAAAAGTAGACGTGCAGCACCTGTGAATGTTGAAGTGTACTACAGTAAACACAGTATTGATAGATTCATAGATTGTCAGATTTTTTTTTTTTTTTTTCAGATCTAAAATATTCAAAAGAAAATTACATTTTGGGAGCTGAAATACCCAGGTGTGGCGCTAGTTGACATGCTTTTAGTTGCCGCTTGCAAAGCAGCCAATCCAGGAGCACCATATGTTTTGCTTGGTGCTGATTTTTCCACGTTTTTGGCTGCGCTCAAAGTAAACACATTAACTGTCATCATGTGGACTGAGCATCGGGAGCGTGAACCGACGAGAGTCCTTTAGCCGCGTTTCAGTCGTGTTTGGATGATGAAATACTGATTGTGCTTCTTGTTTCACGCTGAGAGCACAGAACATTAAACCGTGATTCACAACCCTTTAATCATCCGCTTCAGCTTTAAAAAGCACTTCATCTTCAAATTATCGGGTTCATACAGGTTAAATTTCTTTGCATTGTTGTCTGGGATAAACTCGATCTTTTGTAGCCGGGAATTAATAAAACAGCGGGGTTGTGCCTTTGCTTGCGCGTGTCTGCTTGTTTGCATGTATGCAAATTGAAATCTATAGAGCAAGTCTGCACGCACCAACACTTATAATTCCCCTTGTCAGTTATTCTTTACTTTTTTTTTTTTATTTGCTGCTGTTGGCTCCAACCTTTTTTCAACCCATATTTTCTTTTTTTCTCCCTTTTTTCAGTTTTGCCCTCTTAGTGTCGTAGCCGTATTGGCTGGAAGGTGGGTAAGGGTGAGGGCCAAGTTAAAACCAGCAGGGGAATTAAAGAGGAGCAGATAGAGAGAAATGTGAGGGTCAGTGGTCATAGACAGCTTGGGGTATGAGGGACTGGAGGTCACCATAAAGAGGTTGGATCAAATCGCTGTGCGAATCAGGAAAGGCCGGAGGATGGTGGAGTTGACTGTGAAACTAGAAGGCAGTGGTGGCTTTTTGTTGTTTGAAGGCTTTAAATTAGATTTTTTTTTTAGCTTCCATTGTGTGTTCAGAGTCAGACGGGTTCTAAGTGAACCTCTTGCTTCACTGGGTCTGGAAAATGTGGTTAATCACATTTAATACATGATTTAACAAGGCTGCTCAATTACGTTTTCATACGTTTGAAACATGCCATTATCGTTTTCTCAGGGCGTCTTTGTCTAGATTCAGAACTTATTTGATGATCCAGGCAATTTCAGTGAGACAAAACATTAAGAACATAAATTAGAGAGCTGTTTGGGCTAGGGATGCACAATATTGACTTTTTGGTCAATATCCAATAAGCTGATATACTAAAACCCATTTGGCTGACAACTGATACCAAAGCCGATATATTTTTCCTATATCTTCTTTCTGAAACTATATGGCTTTCTCTACTGTGGAATCAAATACTGCATTATCGTTGTCACGTTAGCCTGCTACCAAATGCAAATGCCAAAGTGCAGGCTGAAAATGACGTAAAACTTTTAACTTGCATTATGTTTAATGTCGAATTTATTCATGACATCTGCTTTCTCTAAGACAATGACACTCAAACAGCGCAAATTTGTAAATCTTCACAAAACTCATTGATCAGCTCAACCTGTTCACAAGCAACAACTAAATAATACTAACAGTTTCTTATGCCGTTGTGCTGTTCTGCAGGCATCGTCATTGGTTTGTCATATAAAAACGCCTTTTACATCTCTGGATTATGTAGACGGAATGGCTGATGTCCGATATTAAATTTTACAGCTAATATCGCCCGATACCAATACCATGCCAATAATATCGTGCATCCCTAACTTGGGCAAATACAATTTCATTGTTCTTGTCGTCTGTTGGTGACAAAGTACTAGCTTGTGTTATCCTGATTTTAAAAGGATTCATTAGAAACCTTTTAAAAGTGTGAATTAGCGAACTATTTACCAGACCTGATGTCGTCATGAAAGCCTCGGACTGAAAGAGTTCAAATATTAAACTCTGTGATTTTTTTTTTGTGTGTGTGTGTGTGTGACTCATTTGAGCGTGGCATTATTCCGGCAGACGCAACCGACATACATGTCAAGCATAATCATATGGTCGTTAGGTTGACAGGTAACCACCAAGGGATCCCATTTTATACCCATCCACAGAAATTCCACTTCTCAAAGTACAGGTCATTTGTCCTTGTTTTGTCTCTGCCCTTCCCGTTCTCCTCTTTCTCATTTCGCATTCAGCGCAGCCACACGGGTCAGTTCTAATTATCCAAGTTCAATTGGAATTGGCTTTTCAATTTTTTTTGACGTGGCAGCGGTGGAAATCGCACGTTGCCAGTTGCAGCTTTTCTCCCCCCCGCCTGCCTCATGGTATGTCGGCTACGTTCCCCTCACTGCGCCAGCACTAAGCAATGCAGCACAACCGTATGAGTGGGAGCAGGGGGGAAAAAAACTGTGATGCCACGAATGCTACAAGGCCAGGCGGCGTGTGCACAGAAGTGTTATGCACACATCTGAATCTGAATGCCAGGAAAGGGCTGCGTGAATATGTGATGGAGCTCTGCGTTATGAGGGTGCAGGGAGAAACCCAGAGAGAACGAAATGAAGAAAGAAAGAGAGAGAATTTCTGAAGGGGTTTGGGAGTGGCAGAGAGAGCCAAGACTTTTCTCCTCTGTCTTTCTTTTGGGTCCGCAGTGCAGGAGAAGAGAAGATTAAAGTGAAGACGCTGCTTTTGAAGTTGGGGCAATGTGGAAGAAGCAGCAGCAGCAGCAACATGCGCACACTCACTCGGCGTATTCTTCCTTAGAGCCTTGCAAAGTTAGGAGAATACCGCCGACTTTGATTCACGCTGCCAATATGATTCCTCATGACGTTTTAACGTCCTTCCCGCAGAGCTCCAGAGTGAAAATCTGAACCCTTTATTTAAACAGGAATGATGGCAATAAAGACGTGAACTCACAAGGCAGCCGTTGCAGCTCCCTCGATGCATCGGCAGACCCACAGGCAGGGTGAAAACTGTAGCCGTAAATGATTGAATGTTTACACTGAGTGTAAATAAGCAGGTTATTTGTCCATTTTGGACGGAAACACACACAGACACACACGAGGTGCAAGCCCACACCGGCGTCCAGTGAGTGAGGCTTAAATACAAATCTGGTGCGGAAATGTCAAGAGGTAATTGTAGGAGTAATACTCAGACTGGTGAAATGTCAGACTCACCCTCCCAGTCTCCAGTCCGCACCCCAATATCATCTATCACAGGCGAATGGATTCCCACATCGGGGGTAAGTAAAGATCATTATAACCATTATGTGGTAATGTGTTTGTGCCAGAGCAAATTGCAAAAGTATTCATCCCCTTTGAATGTCCTCACGTTATGACAACAATCTTCAAATGTATTTCGATAAAAAGTGTGGACTGTTTGTGTTATTGGCGAACAAATCGGCCAATCCCACGATTGTACAGAGTTGAGAAATGGATGGAAAATTATATATTTCAAAATGTTTTAAGGTGTGGCATGTACGAAGCTCCCTTTACTCTGATATCCCTAAACACATTCTGGTACAACCTTCAAAAGTCACCTAATTAATAGATATAGTCAGATTAATCTAATTAGTTTATATTTTAACTGCTGCATACAGATCCGTGAAGGCCTCAGTAAGGCCTGTTCGTAAGGCTCTGTGGCATATTGTGCAGTTCTGTCCAATAAAAACCACCACACTCTGCGGTATTAATGTGGCAAAATGTCCAAAAGTTCAAACGATGTGATTACTCTTATGTGGAATCCCAACACTAAAGGAGAACAATTGTGTGGATTCAAGCATACTCACAACCATCCATGTGTTTGTTTGTGTGTGTGGTCACTGATATTCCCAGCTTTCAGATCAATCTGCATCAATGGACATTGGCATATGCCAAGCAGTCACGAGGAGCGATCGGGCTGATGGTGTCGCCGGGACCGCGGCCAAGTCCCCAAAGTGACCGATTTTGATAAATACCACAGCTGACTTTCTAAAAGAGGGGGCCTAGTTTAAAGAAATGTTTTTGTGTGTGAATGCAGAGGAGTTGTACGAAATAGCCTCCCGAAAAGCGGAGGCCTCATAATGTGGATGTATTGGAGTTTAACGTCCTTGTCAAGTCGAATGGTTTCCTATTTGGAATTTTCCAGAGGCTGTTAGAAGTGCACACTCCATCACTGCTTTCCCACTTGACCTAAAATTCCCCTTCGCTGCATCGGACTGCCAGCCCTTTCTGATATCTTTGTTTTTCCATCATCCCCTATCACCTTCTTTTCTCTTTCACACCGACTGAGATTTCTACAGGATAAAAAGTCCCGACGTACTTCATCCGAACTGCCGAAAGAGCCTCTCATTGATGTAGGCGAGTGACGAAGAACGCGTCATTCTGCTCGGCGAATTCGTCAAACTATTTCGACAGAGCTCTGTGCGAAGTGTCGTGTGATTGCTCAGAAGGTCGTTGCCGTATTTTTATGCCGAACCAATCTGCTTCCGCTATCTGGTTTTTGTGTCTGGAGGAGGCATGAATACCTTTGACGAATTTTCAACTGACACGGTGAGAAATTGTGTAAATTTGTATGATTCTTCACTAAGTACTGCAATAATAAGACTAGAAAATGCTTAATTTGTACTGGAGCATCATTGTTCACAGAGGCGGTCTGCAGAAAAGCTTGGTGCTAGCTCTTTGACCGTTTCATAAAAGTAATACAGAGAAAGCAGAGAGGAATGGTGTGTTGAATGTTTGGCATTAAGATTTTGACTCTTTTAAACATCACGAAAATTCATCCAGTGGCGTTCGCCCCGACATGGAAGAACGCAACACGAAGCTGACCACATGGACCCCACCTCCCGCCTTTTTATGTCTCCAAGCGTGCAAGAGTGCTCCTAAAACAAGCCCGTCCTCTTCCATAAGTGATGCTTTAACTTCTCAATGTCTTCGTCTGTGCCGCTGATGGGACTCCTGCCTCATACGGTGCATGTCAAGAAAAAAAAGCTGCTTCAATTATTGAAGGCGGAATGGGATGAGATGCAAAACGAGCGCTGAACTTGTGTGCGTAGAGGAATGAAAAGAGGAGCAGAAGTGCAGGGACAAGGAGAGGAAAGAGGCAGGGAGTATAAAGAAATGCACTGGAAGGGCCGGGAGATGCTGAAAGTCGGCAAAAGGCACAGCGTCGTTTTCCCTTTGGGTTGTTTGCGCGATGATGCAAAAAGGAAAAATGTAGATCAGCAGGGGAGTTTTACCTACACCGAGTCTAACTAGTTTCGGAAATACGTATGTGGCGCACTCTCCGTATGTGCACATGCCTTGTGGGACTCGACGAGATGAAAAGAGAAGAAAAACAAAGACTGCGCGCTAATGTCTTTCTCATGCTTATTTTACAAGGCTCAGTAGAGCTGCAAAGGCTGTTGGGAGTTTTACACGTTGTTAGTTATGTCAGTGTTTATGCATGCAAACGATAATGTACACGTGGTGTCTACATTAGCAAAGAGAGGAACTACGTGTGTGTGTGCGCGTGTGCGCGCGTGTGTACTTGTGCGCTTAAAACTGGCAAATCTAGTGGGAGTCTGACTTCCCCCAGTGCTGGCTTTGTAACTCACAGCTGAACACGGCTGTGGATCAATGTCATCTACAACACACACGCACACACACACCCCCCTACACACACACTTGGACTAGTTTACAGTTTAAACAGCAGGTGGCATAGATAACAACCACTTAATCCACAGCCATTTGGACAACCGAGTGCGATACCCCAAACTTTCCTTCCTCCATACTGCTTTCTTTCCTTTAATCTCCTTTTGCAGGCATTTGAATTAAACTTTCTGCTGCGTTACAACAACCAGGTGGAAATTGGTTGCAAATTGGTCAAGATTGACTTTACAAAATGTTTTGTAGCACACATATGGTCGGTTTATTTTATTTTTGTACATAAATACCAAGAAATACAGTCCTAGTAAAAATAAAGAGTAAAGAATTAAAAATTTTTGCTGCTAATCAAATTCAGTAAATGATCACAAGCGATAGGGAGGTTTACTTGTTCAATGAATTTATGAATGTAAGTGTTGGGAATTAGAATATAAGAATAATTGTTTCTTTTCCTGTGATACTGGCGTGACTTTAATTTCTTTTGTCCCATTGATACCTTTTTAACATTCCTCTGTCACGTTTCTCATATACCCTGTGCCTATGCATTGCATTTGTATTAGTTTTACGTTAATGCTTTCAATTCATAATAAAAAAGGGTAAAAACAAAATTATTCCCAGCATGTGTGGTGACAGGTGTTGCAGGAGTTTCATTAGTTTCTTTCTCATGGGAATACAGATGTGTGTTAACACAACGGCAGACGGAAAGAAATGGGCAGTGAGACGATCCTGCTCGTCGAAGTGAAAAGGGGTTTAAAGGCCATTTAAATTAATATTTCCAGTTAAAGTTGAAAAAATAAAAGATGGAAAGATATCAGCAATACAGAACCTCTTTGAAAGTTCCCCACTTTCAACTTTCGAAGAAAGTCGAAGTAAAAAACTCTAAAGTTTTTTACAGTTGTCTACTGAACAAAACTCTATTCACAAGTTGGAAATATTCAAGACAGCGGCTAATATCCCGAAGAATCGCTGCAAATTTATTCCGCCGTCTGACTGAAATGCTCAAGCGATTCTGCTGGCCTCTATTAGCATGGTACATGTTAAAGTTTGTCACTGTGGAATTTAATAAAAATATATTTTTTGGCTCGTTTTGAAGAGCTGCCTAAAGGGAACGTCTCTTTTCCTCTTAAAACAACACTCCAACATGACCCAAAATTACAAAGTTGCCTTTTAGTGAACCAGAAGATTTCTGATTCACTAAAAGGCAACTTTTGGACAGACGATATAAGGTAGAGAAATTTGTCCAGCACCATTTGAAAATGGTTTAAAGAGTGGTGCAGAAGTGAATGCCCAGGAACTTTAGCAAAGTGAAGTAACTATGGAAAACGATGTGGTGGAAAATCATGTGCGAGATCACAAAGTGTTGCATATTATAATGTTACACTAGAGAAGCTGCTGAGACTCCCGATCATTCACGGTGCTTACAAGATGGCAGGCTCGGCAGCCAGGAGAAAAGGTGTGAAGATTTCAATGTGATGTGCAGTCGCTACTTTTTATGCGCTGGAATAAGTATGTGTGCAGCTGGAGATGTGTTTCGGTTGGAGGATAAAGAAAAGGAAAAATGGGTTTTGACAACACTTAAAAGACTTCATTCATGAGTACAAACTCTGAAAATATGATGTGGAAGCATATATGGTGTTCCAATGGTCAACCTGGGCTGACTTTATGCCCCATATAGAGACATAAAACTTAACACAAATAACCGAACCAGGAAAATTAAAATCCAAATGCACAAAAGCCTCTGGGGAAAAATGACTGTAAACATGTCAGGTGAACAGTTTGAACATCTAGAACTTTTTTCCACATTTTGTCTCAGATTCTACGTGCTGTAAAATTGTAACCTACAGTATGGTTTGGTCTAAGACATCAACAAAAGTGAGAAGGGAAAAATTGAGACTCATCAATCAGATCCACGAATGCAAGCAAACTGGACAGAAAGTCTTTTTTGTCTTGGTGTTAATTAAAAGAAAGATTTTTCTATGTAGCAGTATTCAAAATCAAATGTTAAGACTTGCGCGTAACTTTTCAGAAAGACATAGGAGCTTGTTTTAGGTAAATAGCTTCTTTAATACTGTTGGAAAAAGTACTCGCTCCATTGGCAGATTATTTCACCAATCACAAAACAATTTTCCCATGAAATAATTTGCCAGTGGAGCAAATACTATTTCCTCAATATCAAGGAGTTTTTTTTAACCTAAAACAAGCTCCTGTATCTTGCTGAAAAGTTACTCGCGTTATTTCAAGCGCACTAAGATATTTGCGCTAGAAACTAGACGGAAAATAGTTGGTAAGATTTTGTGCTTTTGCAGTGTACGGTCGTTATTTATCAGGCTGCCCATTCACTTTACAGCTTGTGGATTAAAGTTCAAGTGCCAACAATGCTCAGAAAAGGTATGTTACCTTGACTGACGGCGTTGCCTTCACACCACGGAAGCTGTCAGGCGGCTTTCGTTTACTGCAGGCCAACCTTAATGTTTGAGCCTCCTTTCAGTCCTTTCTGCTGCACTGATGCCCGAGGCAGAACTTTTCCTTCCAAAACCCGACGTGTGTGTGTGTGTGTTTTGTTGCTCAAATTGTGGGGTGAATTATTCCACGAAGAGCGCCAATTGGTGAGACGCACCCCTCCCAACACCTGGAGCGGTCGCGCCTTCGGGGAGGCCTTCCCCCTTTTAGATCAGCCAGCGGAAAGTGGGAGATGATTAAGGGGCGAACGGCGCGAAGCGGGAAAGGCACAGATAAGGCAGGAAATACAGTGACACATAAAAGAGGGAAAGCGAAGATCACAAGTGATCAAGCTTTAGCTAAACGTAAGGCATGTGGCACGGCGAGGGCTCTGCCGGTCACCATAGCAACACTTAAAAGGCCGATCCCCCAATGCAATTAGAGAGGCTTTGAGGCAGCCAGTTTGAGGGCAGAGAATATGAAAAATAATGGCAAGAAGGAGCGCATAGACTTAAGGAAAACAACCCAGGCCGCATGAATGAAAACCAGCTATTATGAGAGCAAGCGTGCCGGTAATTGTGCTGGGTGTGTAGGGAGACTTCTGTTCCTCCCCGACCCGCAGTGGGAGATTTTCATAAGACTACACCTTTGGCGATGTCTGTGCGTTTGTGCTTTCAGCGCGATTGTTTTGTTTATGAGAGAGAGAATATTGAAAAGAAGCTTGCCGAAGGGGCTAACCGTTGATTCGAATGCGAACTTGCGAGCATTAGCAACGCGTAAAACCAGACCGGAGGAGTAAAACAGAGCAGAAGGGCAGAGGTTTGATTGAATAAAGCCTCGCCTCAGGCCACCGAGGAGGTCATATCAATGAAATTAAACCTGCGAAACTTCAGAAGTGTTGTTGTCGAATATCCTCCCAAGTCCTACATAAGCCCTTAAGGTGCAAGAAGAACACGTGCTTACTGGCATGTATCAGATTCTGAGTTATCAGCCTTGTATTCCTAGAGTGTTTTGATTTGTCTTCTCATTTTTGCTCATGAAATCTGACTACCTTCTGCAGCGTGCTTGAAACTAGGTGCATTTCACATCCGCGTTAATCAGTTTCTGCTTAAAGCGGATGTTCAGTTCACCAACCAAGTGTTGGACATTATTTTTTTGCAATGTAATTCTGCTCTTTGTTTTTCTCACAATGTTATTCCTGAGCCATATGTTCCTTGGTGTTTGTTGCTTCTTGTTCACTAATGTTCTCTAGCAAATCTCTTCACTTCTGCATTTACACTGAGGATAACTTGCACACAGCCAGATCCTAAAGGAGGCTGTGCTTCCCACACAAGTCAGATTTTTTTTTATTTTTTTTAGTTTTCAATCTTAAAAATCGTCTTACTCCTCCAGTTCACAATTATGCACGATCCCATGAAATATACAGAGAGCGACAAAATGTATAAAATTTTAAGAGTATGAATACATTTTTTACAAGACATTGTAAAAAAATAAAAAAAGGCTGTAGCTGTGAGATTTTATTTCTCTCTCAGTCTGACAAATGTTATTTACAAAAGCTCGGTAGCTAAAAACCACATTGTCATATTTTACCTCCATCTCTCGCTGCTGGCAGTCAAACTCTTAACAACATAATCTCTATATGAGGTGGACCGCTTACTTTTTTTTTATTATCATCAGCCGGATCACATTTAAGTCCATTTGCGGGATTAGATGCTCGATCGAGAGCAGGCCAAATTCGACAAACCCGTAATGTGTCAAAAAGCACTTAGCAAAAAAAAAAACAACAACATTCGAGGTGGAGCTCCTCTTTAAATGAATTTCAAATAAAGAGCGCACACTTTTTCTCGCCGCTACAGTCTACTCTGGTTTGTGTTAGGAAGCATCACCAGCGACATTTAAACTGTTTGTTCCTCTTCATGAGACAGGAGGATAGCCTGAGCCGTTCTGTAACGACCTCAGGCTTTCATGAAGATCAAATAATAACCGGCTACATTTCAATCAGGATCTGAACGCTTGAGAATTTGTTTTAAGCTGTTTTGTAGTCTTTTGAACTTGCAGCAAAAGAGAAAAACAAGAACTGGTTTTGACTTGGAAGTTGCTTTCTAATATTTATTTAGCTTGTTAATCTTGTGAAATCTTTCCGTTGCGGGAGGAGTGTTATGTAAATGTAACATTTTTTTTTTAGCTTTACATCATTTTAAAATGTCATTCCCTCGTCAAAAACATGCCTGGAGCGTTTCTTGGATTCTTCCATGCATTTTTGAGAAATCCTTCCATCTCCTGTGGCAGCCATTCAGGAACACCTACACGGTTTCTCTTACCTAGCAGAGCAGCTCCTCCAGACTAGCGGCAGCAGCAAACGGCTCATGTGAGCTCCTCACATGAACCACTTCTTAGTGCAACACTCATAAGAACTTGTTAAAGGCTATGTGGAGAAGCACTGACGGTGGAGTGTCAGAAAGAGTAGGAGCTTCTTAAAGAGACAGAGGCCCAAGTCAAATTGCTTGAATAGCCTGTCAGAGTTATTCAAGCATCCCCAAAGTGTGATGCTACCACCACCACGTTTAACAGCAATGTGCATTGTGGGTGTAGGGCGTTTAGGTTGATTTTGTTAGTCTGCGTGCACACACAGTGATTTGCATGTTGGCCAAATTAGTTACGATCCTTCGCTCAGTTAGCGGCAGCAGTTGTTATAAAGAACAGTGTGGAAAACACAATGGAGGATTCTTTCCTTTGGGCTACTGGACCTTTAGAGAGTTAATAGCAGATCCATTCATGGTTAAAAAAAAAAAAGTACTTCACAGAGAAGCGATGTGGATATTTTTCACTGCACACCCAGGATAAATTGATGGCTTCTGTTTTAGCAATGGCCTACTGAGTGTTTATAGCGTGGCGTTTTCTCTCCACTGACCCGGTCCGCTGACCCCCAGAGGGAGTTGATTTTTGCTTCCGTTTCCAAATCTCTATCTTCTTTTATTTTGCCCTCATCTTCTTCTCTGCTCTCTTCCTTAAACACATACATGTTGATCTCATGATTCTGCACAGTCTCTCTCTCTCTTTTTTTTTTTTTCCTTCATTTCGTTTGCTCCCTCTGGCCTTCTTGTCAGTGCCACTCGTTTTATTGCCTTCTACAGCGTCTCGAGACCCCCAGCTAGTCTTTGTTTCGCTCTTTTGCCACCGCCGTTACGGACTTGGTTTGTTTTGTTTTTTTTTCCACTCTGCTCCTCGCGCCTCTCCTGTGTTTACACCCTCCATCTGTCTTTATCACTCGATCGTCTCCTTTCAGTTTTTCCTTCCCCGTTTGTCATTCTCTTCGTGTTTCCAGCCCCCTCCTCTCTGTTTGTGCCATCATCGCCAGTGTTATCCCTTCCTCCTCTTCACCGTCTGTCTGTGTGTACCGGATCCCGTCCCCGGCGCGCGGCCCGGGTTGACAAATGGATTATCACTCCCGACGACACGCGTAAAACCTCTCCAGACCGCTTTATTTTTAGCAGCTACAGCTACTTTATTAGAGTTGTTTTAGGAAACGGGAAAACGGATCCGGGCGAAGACGTGTTTGCATATATTTTGTATGCAAGCTTTTCCACTGCCTGGGATGAAATCCCCGGTTTTATTCAGGAGGGGTCAGCCATGTTTATGAGGTTTTTTTTTGTTTGTTTTTTTTATACGAGTATATGTTCTTTAATAAATATAATGTTCTGTGTATTTTCAAGCTTGGTTCAAAGCAGCCGTCGTTTACTGTGAAAGAGGTTAGTCAGGGGCATAAAAGTTCTTAGAAAATGTCAATTTTCTGGTAATTTATTCAGAAGTCGCAAAGTCCCAGCAGTGACATCTGACCTGATTTCCTAAGTATCAACAGTGGAACAGTCGGAACATGCTAAAAAATCGACGTTTACACCTTTACGTTTTCTCCTGTTTTTTCTTTTTTCCACTTTACTTTGTGTTGCTGCACATATTTTAGGCAAAACAATAAATTCAATTCTACCAATGCTTCTTGTTTTTGTTTTTTTGGCACTTTTTGTTGACCTTCGTAGCCTTTGACATTGCAATAGCCATTTCCCCTGTTTTTTTTTTTCCCCATCGGTAAGCAGTGATGCTACAAAGGTCAAAGGTCACATCTGTGATAAAGGAATACGGCAATTCTTTGGGAATTGATTCATAATACAATAAAATAAACTTCAAATATCTGTAGAAAAATGTTGTGTTCACTTTCTACAAGGTGCTTTTTTTTTTTTTTTTGCACATAAGGCAGCCACTAGAGATGTGCTCCCTACGAAAGGCCATCCACAAACAGTCATCTCTTATTTGTATTAGGAGCAGACAGTAGAAAGCAGAATTTTTCTGTTACTTTTAAACAACCAAAACATGTTTACAGAGTTGACATTTTAAGCTGCCCTTAGAGGTTTATACTAGCAATTAGCTAGCTCTGCTAGCATTACAAAAACAACCTCCATGCACTCATTAGAGAACGTGGATCTTTATCCTTACTCTGACATTTCCTTTCCTTTTTTTTTTTTGCTAGTATCTCAAAATCCAGATTGTTTCACAACAGACAGCGGTTTAAAAACTTGACACATCTGTTTTTGTAATTCAGCCTGAAAAATAGTATTTTCTACTGTTGATTCAGACTGATTTTTTTTTTTTTTTCATGAAATGTTTAGACGGGGTCATAAAATGTTCAGTTTCCGTTCTAATAATTCCTTTTGAGTAGCTCACAGATTGTGAATTGCGTGAGTCAATTCTAAAATGGCAAACATTAAATCATCTCCCCTCAGTACCAGCGTGCCGTTTCAGCTAAACGTTGTTGTGCTTAGCATGGTGCGATGCCTTACTGCAGAAAGAGATTTTTGCTTTTTCTTCAAACTGGTCACGACCAAAACAAAACAACAAAAAAAAAATCCCGGTCGCTCTGTCTTTCTCGAGATTGCACATTGTTTTGTTGTTCTTCAGAAATCCTGGGAATTACTACCTGTCGTTCTTGTGTTATGTACAATGTTAGTAGTACTGTAGTCCAGCTAGCTTCCACTGGAAGTTAGAAAAATAGAAGTTGCTTACATTGCTTCATAAATAAAGGGAAGACTTGTGGGAATGTTTACACTGCAAAAACACAAAGTCTTACCAAGGTCTTGCTTCTTGTGTAAAGATCTCAGTACACTTGAAAGAATGCAAAACTAACTAATAAGTAACTTTTTTGCAACATGTAGGAGCTTGCTTTAAGACAATCATTTCTGAATACTGATGGAAAAAGTACATGGGAAAATATCTTGTTAAATCTTGTTATAAGTCCATTTATTTGCCAATAAAGCAACTACCATTTCATCATAAGGAGTTATTTACTTATGATGAAAAGCTCTCGTATCTTCCTCAAAAGTTACTTTGTAAACTAGTTTTGTCTCATTTGCAGTGTACTGATGTCTACCATGTGGCAGTCAGGTTAGCTTGAGGTTATAAGAGGGTCATATTTAGTTTCATTATTGCCAATAAGCATTATAAAAGTTCTTCTGGCAACTCAAGACCTTTTGCCAGTCGTTGTATGTACAGTTGAGCCCAAATTTATTCAGATTCCCTGAATATTTAAGTCTAATTCATCTTGTTTTGTGGTCTGACTTGAATCCCATCGATAATCGAAGGACGGATTAAAAAAATAATGTTGACTGTATGGAGACTATGGATACATACTGTACTACGTATCCTTAAACATGTGGAGTTCAAAGGTAAATCCTCGAAATGTGCTGATCAGCTGCTTATAACTACGTTTTATTTCTGCTATAACAGCAAATATGTTTCATTGACAGAAAAGCATATTGATTCCAAACTGATATCTTGATGTTATGCTATTTCTTTGTCTCTTCTTTGTTGAATAAAAATAATTTAAAATCTAAATCTGCCATGGGGGGAAAAAAAACGATTTTTGGGCTTAACTCTATTAAACTGTTGGGTAAAAGTACAACAGTGGTTTTGGATAAGCAAATGTTAACATAAGTCAAAATGATGCCAGTAGTGATTATACGTTGACAATATCTGGTTTAAATGAAAATAATGACAATTTCCTTTACCAAACTAAGTCCAGTCACTGATGTGGACTTAAAATGACCATACATGTATTCCTCAACTGTTCTGAGATAACATAAGGACTTGCATATTTAACAAAAATAATGCATTCATGATATTAATGTTATGAGAAGTAGGTCCTGATTTCAACAAGAAACAAAGTAATCCATCATTTATTTTTGGTTTGATAGCCCAGCTAACTGAACAACAACACAAACAACAAACACAGTTCATCTAGATAATGACAAAGACAGAGTAAACATTTATCCTGCACTGAGGACCAATAAAAAGGTGAAAGCTTATTATTATCGCAGCATTTGAAAGGATTTCACCTCATCAGTCTCTGCAAGTAGATTCCTACCAAGACAGAGCAGAGTCAACAATCTCTACATTAGCTAAAAAAAAAAACACACGCACAACATTACAGCTTTACATTTTTCACACAAATAGCTTGCAGATTATGTTAAGCTATCTATATAAAGGTTATTAAAACAAGGCATTCTTTAAGCAACATCATTCAGTTCATTAGAAAAAGCAACAGAAACATCTTACATTAACTTTAAGAGTTAATTGTTGTGCCGAGTGATTCGCGTCGTGGGGATTCGTGTTTGCGTAGCCATCCTTTTCATAAACTTTTTTTTTCCTCCCCGCTCTTCAGTTGGAGCTGTTTCAAGCTCAACTGATCAAATCATTTCTCTCACACCAGCAGGTAAATGGCTTTCTCTCTAGTAAGGAAAACATCATTTATATGGAGCATCGCGTTAAGATTCTTGATGTTTTCCAGCGTGCGCCACTTTTGTTTCCCACTTGACATATCTGATCGCTGCTCTATATTTGGTAATGGAGAGCATGGTGCATACTAACACAGAAGAATCTAATGTATTATTCAAACGATTTTTTCTTTTTTTTTTTTTTTCCTTTTTTCTCAAAGCTACAAGACCCGGGGCGCAACACACTTACTCTATGGATTTTTGATGCCGTGGTTGTGCAGTAAGTTCTGAGAGCATGCAGTGTCCACAAACACAGAAGCCCTTGTGTTTGGAGGGTCTGCAGATACTGTACTGCATGCAGACTTGTTATTGAACAGTTCTTTCATAGCATGCCCACGTCTGTTTTTGTTTTGCTTTTCCTTCTCCGCTTTGCATACCCCAAACTTTAGCGCACGGAATGCCATGCTCTTGCAAAGGAGTTGCAGATGCAAGTAAAGCAGCTGCAAAGGAAATTAAAATGAAAAATTCGAGTGCAAATGTTCCAAACGGACCAGGTAGAAGGACTGGATTGTTTCTAAGAAAGCTCAAGGTGGAAAACTGTGATTCTGAAAGAAGTACTTACCAATTAATTTTCCCATTTTTAATCTTGTTTCTCAAATTGTTCTACAATGCTAGAACAGTACAACCTCGTTTTAATAGGAGATAAACTAACCTGGCGTTATTTAAAAAAAGTAATTGTCCTCCTTGTTAAATCATCTATTATGTGATTAACATTTTTTTTTTTTTAGTGTTTAATTTTGTCATCCACAGCCAGGTCTGATATCTGATTACAGCCAGAAATGTACAAATCGCTCCAACAGAACCTCTGACAACATGAAGTGGGTTGGAGTTCAAAAGTAACCTACATTTGATCTAAAGAAATTAAGTAACCGATAAGAAATAGTCAAAAGTCAAACCGTTTCTACTCTCTGGCAGTGTGGAGGCCTTCTAAAATGACCATGTATTGACGACTCGATCGAGCATCAGTTAAAAATTGTGCTTATGATTCATTAGTATTAAAAAGATTGAGCAAAAACAGCTTAGCAAAGTTCTCAAGTGAAAACTAGTGCTGGCCAAAAAGAGCAGAACGCTCCGTGTAAGATTTGCCAACAGAAACACCCTGATCCTTAACACTTATGGGGAAAATATTAAATGGACAGATGAGACAATAGCGGAGCTTTCTGCACGGTGTCAGTCATCACGTTGGATGTTAACACTGACAGTAAAACATGGCGGTTGCAGTGTGATTATCGCTTTAAGAGCTAAAAAAACAAAAACAAATGCTGAATCACTGAATTAAGACTGTTCTTTTCCAGTCTTCCAATTACATAATGTGCATTTCACTGTAGCTACACTGTGACAAACACACACAAATTCATACAGCAGTATGCAGATTGATGGGGAACTTGGGATTTAATACCTTGTCCAGGAGCATAGTGACGACGTTGGAATTAAACCCACAACTTGATGATTGCAAAACGACTTCGTCTATTGAACAACAGTCGTCCCAGTTGTAATGACAGTTGGTGGCTGAATTACTGGGCGATTTGGGGCGCGCCATAATCGATGGAAACATGATTTCAATTTGTGACTCCAAAAAAATAAAAAAATAAATAAATAAAGGGTTTTCGAGTGGCTTGGTTTGCTTTTAGTGAAAGAAACCACTCGACATTTGCATTTTGCATTTACTCGGGTCTCTGTTTTCTTTTTTTTTTTTAAAGCAGTTTGATCTGAAACAGGTGTGTTCGCCTAATAAGAAAGTCAAAACTGAAAGGAATCTTTAAAGGGACATGTGTCTTTTTTTTCACGGCACCGTATAGCCAAGAGTGCATCGGCTGGGCCTCGGCAGGTGCGGCGGTCGCAGCCGTAGACTGAGTGAGAGACGGAGGCAGTGTGAAAAATTGATGTGCCCTACTTACAGCAGCTGAGCGGAGAGAGGAGCAGCGGGGCTGAAATGATGTCAGACTTTTGAAGAGTTTTTTTTTATTTTTTTTCCTTTAACTCCGCATTACATCACTCAAATTAGTTTTCGGGTGTGGGTGTGCGCTCGTGATTTGCCTTTGCGACGCATGCGTTGTGATCTCGGCCTACTTTTGATTTGTTTACAGATTTTTTTTTTTTTTTTTTTTTGGTGTAAGCAAAACAGGAAGGGAAAGAAAAAAGAAAATGTTTCCTCCCTTTGGAACGGAGGGTTCACATCGGAGGCTGCGGCTCTCATTAGCTCCTACCCTAGAGTCTTTGGCACCGTTTGACCAAGCGGAGCCCTTTATCTGCCGCCCTACTGTTCAAACGAGGCAGGGAAAGGAGTGTGGGTCCCACTAGAAGTCAGCAGATTCCAAACCGTTGCGCGTTAATCAACACTGTCAGACGCCACAAAGGCACGACTGCGGCGCTTTCGCCCATTTACTCCCAGGGACGTCTTAATGACCGAGGAGGATTTATCGGGGTTTACGCTGCAGGCCACAAAGGGGTTTTCCAGGCCTTTGAAGTTCTGCTGGTCTCAGCAGCCCCGTGTTAATGCACTGAAGTGACCGTAGCTCACGTAAACGGCCGAGATGGCCGTCACAGAAAGCAAGCTCGAAGCATTTAATTCTAATGTTAGGAATGAGTTAATAAGGGATGTTAAACGGCTTTTTGGATTGAGGTTCAAGTAAACAAGCCTCTGCTATTGGATTTTCCCATCACTCGGATGTCACCTGCAAATCTGGCTGTGTTGTTTTTATTGATCCTTTTTTTTTTCTTTTTTTTTTTGCTACCTTCCATTTTTATCTTTTTAATATTCATCCCTTTTTAGAGCCATAAAGCAGACTGCATTCATGCTTGACTGACGGGATGGCCTTTACTTGTTACCTAGGAGTTAATGTCCCCTGTGTGGCAGCATCTTAATGAACAGACATACACCTTTTTCTTTTTTCTTTTATTTTTGGTTCAATTGATGTTAAATCAGGCCAAACTTCTCTTGTTTTCAGGTCGGTTTGCTACATACCTCAAAATTGAGACACAAAATGTCAGATTTATTTAATGTCTTCAAAATCAGAAGTTTACATAAAGATCCTCAGTATTTGGTAGCATTGCCTTTAAACTGTGACTTAGGTCAACATGTTTTGGGTTTCCGTCAAGGTGGTTGATGTCTTTAAATGTTGCTTCAGTGTCACCACATAAGCTTCTTTCCTCATGATTCCATCTCTTTTATGAAGTGCACCACTTCCTCTGGCCGTTACTTGTTTCCAAGGAAGAACCAGATTTGTGCAGCTCCACGATTCACTTCCTGATATCCTGGCTGTCTTTTTTAAAATGTATTTTTACATTTGTGATGTATTGCTATGAAGTGCTATAAGTAAATTGTTGCATTGGCTTTAGAAGTTGTATGTACATACTAGTTTAGTTTGATAAACCAGCACACAGTTGCTTTATCTATATTGTTGGAAAATGTCGGATAAGAATACTAGCCCGGCCGCTGGCTTCCTACACAACTCTGCTCGATTCTCATCTGCCTGCAGTGCTGCGTCTGCAATTTTTCCCATTGAGCTGGATTTCATCCTGGCCAATCAGCAAACGGAAGGTGTTTTGAATGATGATGTTAGCAGTAGTTTTTGCAAGTGAACGAAGCCATTCAGTATGTGTTGAACCACGCTATCAAATATTGGGCAATTAAAGTCGGAGAAAGAGGAATATTTAAGAAGTTTTATTGCTGGCGGCTTGGCATTCTCACTTAACAGCGGGAGATGTTTTTTTTTTTTGTTTAGTTTTTTTTTAACAGGTACGTTTCATAGCGTAGCTTTCCTTGCGATTGAACTGGCACATTTCATACGTCACCGCCAAACATTAGCGATTGGGTAAAATCCGAACAGGTCATTTAAAAGTTCAACAGAGTCCACCCTGACAGCCTTAAGTGATGGTTTCTCAATGGCCGGGGGTCATTGAGAAACTGATCTTCTGTACTTTTGGGCCAAGTTGACAAAAGGACTGAATGTTAATGCTTAACTATAGGCTAAGACACTTTTTTTCCCCCATTTTAAAATGTCTGTATATAAATAATTATCTTTATCAAAGATGAGATGTAGTGACATCTATCACCCTTTCAATACATCAAACTTTTTTCTGCGTGGTTTAAAGCTAAGAGCATTGCACTGGAATGCGTGTTCACTCTTGATGGAACAGTTGTTAAAACACAAAGCGGCAACATCATGAATAATAACACAGGCAAGCTTTGTGCGGATCTTAACAGCGCTGTCATCACTTACCTGAACTACCCTAACAGCTTATCGAGCATTAACTCAACACGCACATTAGCCAGAGCATAAAAGTCAGCTGATTGTAGTGATAATTACAGCACCTGTCATGCCGTCTTAAAGTATTTATCTGTGTTTTATGTCTGTCCATCTGTCTCTCTTCCACGGCGCTCGCCGAATAGTGCCTTTCACTCGTAGAGTGAAAGGCATGCTGGGTTACTGAAAGAAGACAACTGGCACAAGTTAAGCAGATGGAGACACAGAGTGCACAGAGTTTGTGAGTGTGTGCTCATGCGTGTGGAGGGCGGCGCATGGCAGAAGTCAAATGGCTGTGGATTTATCAGCTTCCCAATGAGGACCAAAAGGAAACGCTTGCCAGGTTCCACACTTTCTCTCATAAATCCTGGACCACACGCAAACTCCAGTTTTTACTCATCATACCTGTTCGCATTTGGATAAAGCAGTACCATTTTAAATCTATGCATTTAAAATGGTACATTTATCCGCTCTTGGTTCTTGAGTAAAATATCCTTCCTCTCCTTCATCTACCTGATGGATTATCATGGAGAATTGTGACAAACAGTAAACAAAAGTCACTATGAACAATGGTTTTGGCCTAAATGAGATCATCTAAAAGCTCTATGCAAAATCTACTCGATTTATTTGCGTTGCAAGAATATTCATACCGGTTAAAGTAATTTTGTAACATTCCTACAAGTATCCCAACGACGTATCTTTTTGGTTCGTCACATATAATCCCAACACAAAGTAGCACATAATTAAATGTTGTTTTCACAAATGAGTATCCATAAAATGTGTGGCGTAATTTTGTTTTCCAATTCCCTTTAAATCCAGTGCAAGCAGTTGCCTTTAAAAATTGGTAAAAAGTCTACCTACATGCAAGGTGATCAGTATACAACTGGTGGTACTTGTCTTGAGGGGCGCCTTAGAAGGAATTTTAGTAGTTGAGTGGAAAAGAGAAACAAATTAACTGTGATATAAAACTAATAAGCACAAAAGAACAAGTTGTTCAAGAAGATTGTTTTCAAATTATAGCACAAAGTAAGGCGAGCGCAGCAGAGAACATTTTGAGAAGCACTTCTTACTGAAGTGAACCACAGTAAACCACTCTCGCTGCAGCCGTGAATGAAAATGGTTCCCGTGGAAAGACTGGAAGTTCATCAGATCATGTCACTTCATAAGCTTGAACCTTTTCACTTGAATTTGGCAGCATTTAGCGAGCGACAACGAAAACTGTGCCAGTTTGCCTCTTTGCCACTTTGTGCCCACTCATTTCCATTTAGCCTACTTCCATTTGTTACCCATAAATAAATCAGTTCCTGTTCATGAATGTAGCCACAGTATATCAGTTTATATCCTTTGGTTTACAAATTAAGTTGAATTAATGTGATGAACTCTGATGCAATTAAATTACTTGTACAGTATGTTATTTGCCTATTAGCTCAGTAGTGGTTAAAATTGATCTAAGCTGGTACAAAATGCCTCTGAGGTGGATAGGAAATGACAAATGCTTGGTGCAAATGAAAAACTGCCCGGCACCAAACAAAAACGCTGACAAAACAAACAACTTGTGTTTTGACCGCATTATGCCACAGTCGTATAGTCTAGATTTTAATAGATTACATCACAGTGAAGAGAAAAAAAAAACCCATTAAAAAAATAATACGTCTGCCTTTATAGAGACTCGTCAGGGATCTGTAATGACTCCTGAGCTGAAAACCTCTCAGTTCTGACTGAGTCGAGTGATCGCTCCTCCTCACTGTCGCTTACATCGAAGAAGGAAAGACACAAAGCGTGCGTCACTGAGACAGAAATTATTCAGTGTGTTCGCATGTTGTTGAATATGCTGTAGCTGCACTTAGCAGCCGATGCATTAGGTACATCTGTTCAATTAACACCCAACAGCAAATCAGCCAATTACTGCAACTCAACGCTTTCAGGCATCCAGAAGGTTGATTTGTTTATGCATCTCTGTGATTTATAGAAAAAGGTCCAAAAACAGATATGGAATGATCAGTGGAATACCTTCGATGAAGGAAAAACACTTTGAATCTTGAAGAAGGTTCCCATTTGAAATTTGAAGGGGTGAATATTCATATTATACCCACTAACCCACTCTACCGATATCTTATGTTTTTCTCCTCTTTGCCATCAGTTACAGATGGTAAAGAAGCTCAAGGATAAAGAATAAAAATGAGGCCTGCTTGTCCTGCGCTTTAACTTCCTGTCTGTCTTTTATCAGAAGATAACTTTTAACAGATTGGTGAATGTTTTCTTTGGGGTTTTAGTTCCCCATAAACAGGTGTCGCACACACACACAATGGAAACGAACGCAACCAGATTTTCGATTCAACCCGAAGCATGACTAGATTTTCAGAGTCGCAATAGTAGTTTTATTCCAAAAAAAAAAAAAAAAGCTTGTCCTCTCTGAGAACTAGCGGTCACTTTCCTCAAAATCGCATTATAACACTTTGGATGTTTCAGAAGAAACTCTTTAATCTAAATCTCCTCTCTCTCGCCTTCTTGAATGTTCATTTAGGGATTTTAAAAGTGCTTCTTTGAGTTGCTGAGGGGGATATAATCTACTGTTTCCATAATCCCTGTGCGGATATAAGCACCCGCCCGGTCACTCTCGGACACACACCCGCGCCGACACCCGTCCAACCGAGGATGCGGTCGCACGTGCACACATCGGCTTGCTGCAGCAGTTCTGGCTGATTCACTTCAGAAAATAGTCTGCCGGCTTGTGACAATGATGTGCTGCATTTCCAGCAATACCTTCTGCTGTTTTGGAGCTTGAAAAATAATCGTATTCGTCATTTCTGACCAGTCACTTTGAAACGTTATCACTTGCGCTTCAAGGTCTGCCATGTGTGCTGACTGGCAAAAGTAATTGTATCTCCACTGTTTGCATATTTCTTGACATTATAACCACATTTGATTTTAAATGTGTATGTTAGACGACCCAACCGCTCTACTTTGTGTCGCAACCGAAAAACAGCGTCGTATGTCACGCTTGCAGTGACATGTGATGATGAAATCTAAAAATACAATTTCCAGTTGCTGTCTACTGAAATGTGGGTAAATAAGACGTTCTCGTTCTTACTGAAGCCCGACTGTGAAGGAGGATTTGCCATTTCAAGAATTAGCTTTTCTGTCTGTTCAGACGATTGGCAAAGCTTGCGTTACGCTTGGCATTTTAACCAACAACCTGCTCAGTTTGCTTTAAAGTTGACAACAGAGAAGAATCATAATACGGCTAATTGCTTTGAAGAGCCAGCTTTTTTTTTTTTTGGCTTACCTGATACCATACGGCACATCAAGGGATGCTGTGTTATTTTAGTTCTGCATCCTCGGCATCAAAGAGGAACCTGTCTATTGCCTGACAAACCCCCCCTCCCCCCTCCAAAAAAAAAACATATATGTTTTTGCACATATACACCTGCGCAATGAAAAGCTGTAAAAAAAAAAAGATCAAATTCAGCTAAAAGCAGGCAGTTTGAGTGTCAGGCTTTAGATGTTTAATTGGCCAATGTGTCTGTGGAGTAACAAGGTGTGAGAGAAGTGTGGACAACTGCAGAGAGAAAGCGAGAGAGAGAGAGAGAGGGAGAGAGAGTGCATCATCACCTTCGGAGCGCTCTCTGATTTAAGAGGTGTAAGAGCCATAGATGTACTCCAGCCTGATTGTCGGCTTCCCTTGTGACTTCAGTGCTCAGTGTTGCGAGCAGGAGTGAGGAAGGGCTTAGAGGTCTGTTGTGTTGGATTTAAAGCTATCTTTTGAGCACCTAATAAATGACTGTTTGGTGCTCGTGAAAACAAAATGAGCACAATTTATAAGCTAAGGTTCTAAAAGAAAGAAGTGGAATAAGGAAGTCCAGGGTATACTGGGAAAGGCCATCGGTATAAAATTGCCAGTTTTGTCATCATGAAATGTTCGATTCTCTGGGCTTAGTGAAGGTGGATACTCTCAGGGCTTGTTGCTGGAGTATGTAATTGCTGTTGCTACTGAAGCTAGTACTTGTTAGTCACAAAAAAAAAGAATCCCCTGAGCTTTTTTATAGGTCTACTTTCTCTATAGTGTGCCATTAACTGCGTTCCGTCCTTTAGTCTTCAGGGCTGCACATCGTTTCACTCAAGGATAAAAGCTCTCCTAGCTGGCAAAGTTTCAGTAAGTAAGTTAATTACCTTGGCTTGGAGCAGAACATCAAGTTCACACACTTCACACTTATTCTCAGTATTAAAAAAATCTGTAAATGCTAATGTAGGTTTTGAATGGATGTTTTATTTACTTAAATTTCACAGAAGAGGTTGGTTCAAGGTCATTATGTTAAGCTTCTTTTTGTCCATCTTTAGTGAGTCTAGTTTTATTTTTATTTTTTCAATAGTTACAAGTTTACTCCATTATAATATTCATAATTTAATACACATGTAAGCTACTGTTAGCATAATGTAGTGCCTATATTACATAATGTAGTGTCTATCTTACATTAAAGGTAGTTTAGCTATAATTAGCTAAAGGTAGTTTACCTATAATTAGCTAAACTACCTTTAGCTAAACATAGCTAAAGGTAGTTTAATTATGTAGCTTAGTTACCGTCCAGCTAACCTACTAGTTTAACTGCTTGATCTAGTTTTAGCTCACCCAGCTCCTGGGCAGGTAATGTTCATAAATTACAGCTGTTTCATAAACTTATTTTCTCTCGAAACACATGTTTAATGATACTTATGTTTATGTACTTAGCTTAATTACAAGCAAGTTTTAGCTTCGTATACTGTTTAGTTAGACTATTTAGCGCTTAATGTAGTACCTTGCTATATTTTAAAAGGTACAGTTAATCACTCTTATTAGTAACCTTGGCCAATTTATGTTTAACATAGTCTTATTTTGTTTTTGTTTTTCTGACTGGAATTATAGTAACATTATCTAGTTGACCAGTCAAAGTCAAACCTTGAACCAAATACAAAGGCAGCTAAAGATTACGAGGTCTTTGCAAAGGACACTTTGTCAAAACATCAGTACAAAAAACACGAAACTTAAACTCACGTTGTGATCATTATCACATCCATGGCTTGTCAGATAAAACAACGTTTTTATTTTCTCTGCGTGTCCGTATGTGTTTACATTTGCAGCTGTTTTCTCCCTTCCAGCAGAAATGCCAATAACGTTTTAGTCTAATCAAAAAATTTCCGTCAGAAATAATGAAAATTGCTCCGAAATGTTTACAGTGAATATGATGTCAAACGGCATTTTACATTTGGTTCGTGCATATTTGCAGAATTTCCAGACCTTGGTTGAGCTCCTTACATATTTGCAGCTGTTGGCTGCGTAGTTAGCACTGGGTGCTGTCCAAATGATGGCTATATGAAATCCGGCCTGTGCTTAGGAAATAGTCAACATGAGGAAATATCTATCGTTGATAGATATGAATATCTAAATTACACCTAGAACACTTTATGCAAGCATATATATAGTCTTTTCTGAATGCAGTTGTCTATCACAGAGAATTTAGTCTAATTTTACTTTACGACAGACTGACAGAACACCACAGTATGTTGGTTCTACACTCAGGCAGCCTTTTCACCAGTGATAATTGGATTTTAAAGTGAAGCAAAGTTTGAGAAAAAAAAAAAAAGACTAAATGTAATCACTTTGAAAGCCTTCATGAATAATTCCTAAAGATGAAGTTACGCACAGTTTCGAAGAGTATTGCCCAGGTTAGGTGTAAGTAATTGGAGGGTATAATCAAAATTGTCAGCAAATGAAAACATTTTTTTGTTGTCGTTTTTTATATGCCTCTATATATTTGTGTGTGAACATTTCTACAAAGGCAACAAAAGGGTAGGAGAGCTCCCTAAAGGAAAGACCTCATCCCAAGGCCTTGGCTGTCGATATTACAGCCACAAATCAGACCTCCCACACAGCTGAGAGCAGCAAATAGCACACACTCACACGTGCTCTCATAGACTCCATTGACTAAAGCAAAGTTTTATTACCGGTCTCCGCTGCAGCTCCCCTGCTTACAGTTTGGACTGTGTGAAAGCAGCTTCATTTCTGCTTGGCTTTGTTGATCCGGTACACAAAGCACTTTTTGTTATTATTATTATCATTATTTATTTATTTATTTTTTTAATCCTTGCGGGTTTTGTTTTTCGTCTCTTTTGGGTTTGCATAACTCTGCACACAAGCGTGCCTACTGAGTATTGACCTGGTCTGTTTGTCCAGCTATTCTGCAATCTGCTGTCCCATCTGAGCGGAGATCCTACACCAGAGTAAATAAAAGTACAAACACTTTGACACCATTTCCTTGTACAACGCATGTGAACTTTCCTTAAGCCTGTTGGAGTATTTGTAATTATTTGTGTGGCATATTGCAAGCTTTGTCATATTTATGTTCTGACATAATTACATGGAGGTTTTTGTTAGCGGTGGGCGATACGGACTTAAGTTTTATCACAATATTTTTCGTGGTTGTTGTTATAAGGGCCTATAAGAATTTACTATGTTGTGTATGTAGTAAATAAGTGATACAATAAATGTCCACTATATGGCATAGTGGGCCTGTTTGCCTTACAGTGTCTTTGCAAGGCAAGAGCAATATTAAAGAATGTGTGGACATGGGCTTTTTTGTTTTTTGTTTTGTTTTTATTGAATTGTCACGATTAAAATGTTATTTACTAGTTAACCCAGATGTCAATTTAATACCATCAGTTTTTATAAAGACAGAAGAAAGACGGATATAAAAGCATGCAGTAAAAAGCTAAAAGAGAACAGGAAGTGACGCTACAGCAGTGGTCGTAGCTCCTTCTTCGCTCACGCTTTTCTGCGTGTTCTCTCAATTTATGTCCAGATAAAAATAAAAAAAAATGAACCCAACCTTTATGGATCACTTTTCATACAGCCATGTGTAACATAAAGTGACAAAGTGATTGAAAACAGACGTTGAGCCACTGAAACCACCGCAGACACACATTAGGCATGTTCAGATTCTTTATAAACATGAACGAAGCAAAAATATTTAAAAGGAAGATACAATTTTTATACTAACAGGTGTTGTATGTTTGTGAGATGATGCACTTTAAATACTAAGGTACTGGATACAGATAGTCATGACTGAATCCCTTTACTTTTAAACACTGCATCCCAACATTGTATGTTTTTTTATTTTTTTTTATTTTCATTTTTCTTTGCCCTCCCATTTTCAATTTGTTCAATATATGCATTAAAATGAGGAAACGAAAAGCAAATTGAATGTGTGATAATGTGACCTTTACCAAGTGAAAACCCACACTGAAGCCCGGAAGAGCGTTTTGTTGCTTCTTGGTCCAGGCAGTGGCCTTTTACCGGCATAATAAAGAATGATTTTTAAACAGAATATTTTATTAACAGCAAAAACACTAGCTTGTTTTTTTGTTGTTTTTTTTGACAGCCTATGATGCCGCTCCTAGTCCAGCAATGCATTTTTGTCTTTTACCGTGAATACATTATCATCCCACTTGTCTTTGAAAAATGTGCACGACCATTTCAGGATTTGGTAATTGCATAAAAACACAAAGGAGTCAAACTGGGGACACCCAGCTGTGTTCACCCATGGTGAGTTTATATATTTATTTATTTATTTATTCATTTTTAGTTTCTTTTTGATGCCCCGCGGCGTATCAAAATAATGGATTTAGGGAAAATGGTTGTTCATTTTAAACAGCTATTAAATGCTGCCGTTTATGGAAACATGTTTACGGTGCCTGTGTTGAATCAAATGACAAAACTTTTAAGTAATCCTCACACTTAATCCATTTAAAAGTTTATTACATAATGCTTACAGTGGAGCAACTTTACTGCAGAAATAGACTAGTCCTCTAGTTTACTATTACGAGGCAAAGAAAGGGAATGTGCACATTGTTGGCTACCTTGGCTTTCCTGCTTTAAATTTCCTGTCAAAAGTGCATAGAGATAAAATACAGTAGCCTGTATTGATGAAGAACTGCATATGTAGTGAGGAAACATCAGAGCCATGGCATCAGGTTTGAAGTGGGTTTCTAGGGTGATGTCAGTCCCTGCCTTGGCCCAGTTCTATTTGACAACAGTGCCGTGACTGAGCGGCGCATGATGGTTTAAATATCACTCAGGTTGGCTACAGTGTGCTATGAACAAAAAACTGCTTGTAAGAGCACGGAAATGAAAAAGCAAGAAAAAAAACAACAACAAAAAAAGTCTAAACACAGGCAAAGCAAACTTCTCTTTATGTTATGTTTTTGCTCTAATGTGGACTGACAATATAAAAATAGATCATAAAGGACCAGAGCAGGGTTTTTTGAAGATGCTGCTGTCCTCATTTAATGACATGAGTAGCTATCTCCTTCCATCAACGTAGTAACAGAAGCAGCGCAGCACAAAAGAACAGCATCTTCCATTCTTGATTACAAGATTTTTGAAATGCAGTTACTGATGTGAAACCTGTAGTTTCGTTTTCATTTGTGAGACCGATTCGTCCCATCTCTTTATTTTTATTAATTTGTGCCGAACGGTGGTGATGATACATGTTCATTCTGCTACAACCCTCTGAAGTGGCAGGTGTGATCGTCACCAAGTATCGTATTTGACGCACATTTTGCTTGCTTTCCTGACGTGTCCAATGTGTAATGGTAAATATTTTTTTTTTATTTAGTTTTAAACCATGTAGTGTTTGTTTTTCTGATAAATACAAAAATATAAATGACTACTGTGCCGAACAGAAAAGTACAGATAGTCATTATTACTTTTCTTTAAGCTTTTTGGAAGGATGCAATATAAAACTTAAAAAAAAAAAAAATCTTAATTTCAGACTAATTTAAGGCTTTGAAGGGTTACATTTGTAGATGAGGCTGAAAGCAAATAATTGATAAGAGTTGGAAAAATTGCCATTTGTTCACAGATGTTTCTTGGCTGAAATCCTCAATTGCGTGTGTAATTATTAGCTATCTTTACATTTATTTCAGTCGTGTTTACATGGTCATATTTTTATTGTGAAATGATATTCTTTCGATATTCCATCCCTATTCTGCAAGGTTTGGCTAATGTAAACCGAGGCTACTAGTTTACACTGGTCCTGAACTCAGATGTAAAACTTTCATTACAGATTTTTGATCACTTTTCAAGGACCTGAATTAGCTGCGTGGGTTTTGAGATTGAGTGGCGAGTCGTTTTAATGAGAGATCAATCTCGAGTATGGCTCAAATACATGACAGATGTTAAAATACAAAAAAAAAAAAAAAAACAAAACAAACAAAAAAAAGCTTCTCACTCGGGTGGGAATTCTTCACCAACTGTTGTTCTTAGGGTCACAGCTGACACCATGACGGTTTAAAGCCATGTTTTATCTTGTACGCTGACATTCAAATAAGATCTGAGACGAGTTTGATGTTCCAGCACCTGCCAGAGATTGTGCTTGCTGCAGTAAACAGATGCTCCAGAAACAAAGACTGGGCAAAGGATTCAGGCACATTCAAGGTGGAAAACCTGCTTCTGCTAGCGCTCGGATTTCCAAAGGACTTCAATGCTGCTTGGTCAAAGATGGTAGTTCTTCAAAGAAATAGTTTTTTTTCCCCCCTTTTTTTACATATTACTGTAGGAACCTTGACTATGCTTGGACGAATTAAACCAAGTAGAAATGATTGTCAGCGGACTAAAAATGAAGGGCGATGAAAGGTGATTTTTGCGAGCGGTGTATGGGGAGAAAGGGAAAAGTCAGGAAAGCTGGAAGTTAAAGTCAGATGGAGACAGACTTAGGAGAGAGCAGATGGTTTCAGTGTTTTGCCCGAGGCCCTCCAGACTCAGAAATGACTACAAGGAAAAGGAGAGAGAGAAAAAGAGAGAGAGCTGGGGAAAGAGGACTTGAAATACTAACTACACATCTGCCCTTCCTTTCCCCTAGTGCTTCAGAGGGGTGGAGAGTAAAGAGAATACTGGAGGAGTTTTGACAGGCATCACCATCACTGCGCTGGAGCATTCAAAAAAAAAAAAAAAAAAAAAAAAAAAAGCTGACACACGGCATCCATCATCTCATGATGCGCATCTACCGGCTCCCTTTCTTTCACAATTTGCTGAACCTACCAGATATTTTCATTTTCTGTCATACAGATCTGCAGCAGTCTTAAGACTCATGAATATTTTACAGTTTGGTTTACCGTATTTTTGAGCTGGAAATTCAAGCTAAAATGCAGCAGATCCCTTTGACCCTCATCAGATCCCGACCGAGGATCTAAACGGAATTTGATAGTTATTTAGGATCCCAACTACTATCTCCTTTAAATCACCTATATTTGAATATTTTCTTAGTTACGGCTCCAAAAGAAGTTACTTTGGGCCATTAAATTTCAAAAGCAACTATTGGAAAGTTTTGACTTGCTGATACAGATTTTAGCTGAGTCAGATTTCTCGCTTAGAGCGACAGTACAAGAAGAGGTTTTCGTAGTTTTAAAGTTTTATTTCTGCAGTCTATGGGGATTGTTTTGTGTGGAAATGTGGAGGTTTTAAAACTTAAAGACAAAATATTATTCGTAGAAAAAGTATAAAAATCTCTCATTTTAAAATTTGATTTTTAATTACACTTAAATTTTAATTACAATTTTGATTAAGCTTCATGCATCTTTATACGCGATTACATCAGATTAGGAGCGAGAGGAACTCACCTGTTCAGCTGGATGTACTTTTTCCATGTTTACTATGAGGAAACCCGTTATTTTTATTGAATGTCATCATCGTTGTAAAATAACAACCTGTCATTTTTTCTTTTTCCTTTTTTTTTTATTTTACTCAAGTAATCTTTTGGCAAAAAAGGGTGCTTTCTTATTTTATTTTTTTATATACATAGAGCATTTTTTTTAAATATTCAAAGCCGAAATTGATCATAATCAAATTCCTTGTTTTATCACATAAAATATATACATATATTTTTAAACCGGACTTGTTCTGGAGCTCTTGGAGGCCCCCTGTTGGCCTGGCGCCCAAAAGTGTTTGCTGGGTTTGCTCATGCCTTGGGCTTGCTCTGACAGACGCAAGCCCAAGGCATTTCTCTGCTAACTGAATGGTAAACGGTAGATGTGTGCGACTTGGTAATGTCGCCGTCTGTTCCAGCATGAGAACGGACAGCGAAGAGCTCCATCCCAGCTGTCCATCCACTTCCTGTATGCACTCCTCTGACTCCTTGATGGATGTCTGCCTGTGTGCTGGACAGACTCCCAATAAACCAGTTCCTCTAAACCAGGGTAGCTCAAATTACAATACGATCATCGTTTAAAAATACGGTAATGCCTCACAGCATTAGCCTGGAGTCTGCCCAGAAGCTCATCCCCTCCTCCCCCCCCCAAAAAAAAAAAAAAAAAAAAATCAATCCACCCTGCTTCTCTTCTCTTTGAGAATCCGTCAACATCGCAGTGCCGCGCAGTCTATTTTCTCTAACTCGCTCTGGCACCGTCTGCGTCACCCCTGTGCACATGTGCCGCCTAACTGCCTCTCCATCTCTATTACACGGCCCGCCATTCCCTCTTTACACGGCGGCAGCCACTCCAGAAACAATTGACATCGATCGTCTCGTTCCTAACGTTGTGATTGCTTTCTCAGACTTCGATGCAAGCAAGATGGAAGCCACGGGTTCCAGTCGTGTTTTAAACACGCGGTGGAAGAGGGAGACGATGTGGCGGACCTCAGCTTTCATCCATTCGGGTTTCGTTCCATTTGCGTCCAACGCCCTTTGATTTATTTCTTTTCCCCAGATGAGTCACGGACAATACGACACGATGACAAAGTGCGAATGGCCACGGCACTACCGACTAACAAACGGGCAGTCGTGCAGAAATGCGGCCTTCAGAAACGCGTACGGCGTGACGCAACTCTTAATTACTGCCAGCTACGATTGTGTTTGTGAGCGTGAGGCCTCCCGCGTCTTGTCCTCTCACCCTTCCCTCCTCCTGCTGATGACTGGAAGTTCACCGCCAGAGTGTCACACACTAAAGCCAGCAGACAATTTTGCCCTTTACAGCGGAGTATTGGCGCTAATTAGACACTGTAAGCATGTCACTGGACTTAGTGTTCGTGATCATCCATGCATGGAGCAGCAGCTCACCTTCAAATGATGGAGTACCTCTGTCATCTTAGTGGGATGCGAGGTAGGGGTTTTCATTTCGGCGCTTATGTGATTTCGAGGTTAAAGATCTGATGAGAAGTTGACACGTAGCAGATATTGTTAGATTTGAGCTTCTTATACTTGTAGGGATCGTAATCTTTCCTGGGTGAAATTAAACATACGATATACAACTGAAGGGAATGATTGGCTGCTTGGATTTATTGTTGCAGTTTCCTGTTGCAGACAAGTTCTGAAATTATTTATTAAGCCTCAAAAATATGGAGAAATGTGTGCAATAAAATGACCGGCATGATTTTCTAACATATGTTGATATCAGTTTTAACTATAAGCGAAAAATGTAGGTACTGTAACCGAGCAGTAAAAGAATACAAAACTTTTTGGTCATAATGTTGTCAAAAACACAGGCTGTTTATTTTATTTTAGTTGTTGTTGATGTTGGAGGAATTAAATAGGACGCCCTTAATTTTTCCTGTTCAAATTTGCAGAAATTCCATATTGATGGATTATATTATACATACTTGAATACTTTTTCATTTTCATTTTACTAAAAAAAAAAAAAAAATCTATTAAGGTATCTTCTTATCACCATCTCCACTCTGAGACTGACCTTTTAACCTCTGGATCAAACTTTGCTTTCCCTTCTGTTCAGATCAGGGTCATAAACATTAATTTATTCCTAGTGTTGTATTTGTCCATAATGTAGTCAGGGGTTGTCGGTCTTATAGTTGATATAA
The DNA here is from genome assembly GCA_903067095.1 of Girardinus metallicus. Lineage (NCBI taxonomy): Eukaryota > Metazoa > Chordata > Actinopteri > Cyprinodontiformes > Poeciliidae > Girardinus > Girardinus metallicus. The sequence goes on from CAEGAE010004509.1 coordinate 127,393, forward strand.
ATGGTTTGTGTTTTTAACCACTGGTCTGAAATGGTGTCGTCTCTCAACGTGAGAAATTTCTAATTATAAGCGCTTATTGGTTTATTTATTGTTCACCTTTTCAGTTTTTTTTTTTGTTTTGTTTTTTTTTTATACAAGGTTTGCGTTTTAACCTTCGTTGGTTTGTAGTGGAGGAATTCAGTGTCGCGCCCTCCAGTTAAGTATTAACTATTGGTGTGGCGTTCTTTTTATTGACTTGCTGTAAAATCAATCGCCCATTGCCACACGAATAAAGACCTGACATCGAATGAGTTTAAACCTCTGACATTTTGCTGCCTGTTTTCCCCTGACAATAAAGTCCATTGTAAGACCTAAAGAACTGTCTCGGACCTTCAGAAAGAGGATTGTGGCAGCTTACGTATCTGAGCAGTGACTTCAAATTAGTTTTCATACTGCGAGGTAAATAGTTTGCCATCTGAGGACGTTCACAGGAAGTTCCCCGCAAAACTGACTGCAAGATGCTAAAAGAAGCCTCCAAAAACCCCAGCACGCGAAGGCCATGCTGACGTTTGACTAGGAGAACTTTATAAGAAATGTTGTTATGCTGTTCTTTGGACGTGTTACTCCGCAATTGAGGCTATTTGTGGCAGAGTCCGCATACAGTAATCCAGAAAAATCATTGAAATGGGCTCAATTTTTATTTCATTTTTTTTTCACACGGGTTCTCTGTCTCATAACACTCTTTTAAATATTCTTTGTTTGAAATGGCTCTTGGAAAATGTTGATCCAAATGCTTTGTTTTCACTGTTATGCCTTTTTTTGCCTTTCCGTTTTAGTTTAACAACCTTTGAAGTTGTTGGGTTTTTTTATTTTTTATTATTTTAGATGTTTGGTTTTCGATTATTTTAATAGCTTAGCAGCTTATGCTTAACTTTTCTTTTTTTTCTTGCTCTCCCATGTAAAACACTTTGTGCATCTCAAGTTGTTGGAAACCTGCTAATGTAAGTAAACTTGACCTTGACCAATGTCAAATCCTCTTCTACGCTAGTAAAGAAAAAAACAATTCTAACAGCATCTTTTCATAAATTGTCATAATTTTTACTTGTTTGCTCGCACACATTTGTTAATTTTTTTTATTAAGTCCATTTTTATCTTTTCCACTAACTGCTTTTGAATCTAGGATGTTTATCTTTCCAAGAAACCGCGTTCACTCTTTAGCTGTGACCTGAATAAGCGGGTTTTTGAGAGGTGCTTGTGTTTCATTCGCAGCTTGCTGGTAGTTTCTGAATACTTGTTCAAGATCAGTGGAAGTGGACAAATTGGAAAATGAAAATCGTACTTATTTTTTACATGTTTTACGAACAGTTGCCATTCCACTAAACCCAAGATTGATGCTAATTTTAGAGAATATGACTGGCTAAAGACACAACAGATATGAAGGGTGGGGGAAGACCTACAGTAATGCTCAAGGCAGCATGAGTCTTCACATAACGATCGCACTTACTCTAAATTACTCTCTAAACCTGCCTAATTTACATAATCCATGTTGTGACATTTTAAAAGCTTACTTTAGATTAGATTTAGATTGCTTTAGACCTACCAGGCTCACTGTGCACATATTTGGCTGACCTGCATTAAAAGAAAATCTATTTAAAGTGACCTTCAAGCTGCTGAACTAATAAGAAATACTTATTAGTTTTAGGCAAATACACAGGTGGTGTTTGCCTAAAACGTGAACACCATCGGCAGCTGAGTGAACTGAAGAAAGGCTGCTTATTACAAAATCCAACAGGTTCTGTTTCGACGCCTAAATCAGAAACCTAGAATGATTTAAATTTTGCAACAGAAAGTTCTTGAAATCGAAAAATGAATCTATGGTGTTTTAAGAGATGAATCAGAACTATTTGTTGAAAACTTAGAAAATATCATTACGTTCGACTGAGGCTCAATAAAAAACAGTTTAATTTTGGTGTTTGTGTTAAAACAACAAAAAGTCTAAGTCATCAACAGCAGCTGCTTCCAAATAACTTGGTCTACCATGACTTTGAGCCAATAATTCCTATATAGTATGTTTTTCTTACGCTTTTTGAGCTTTTGCATTTGTTTACAAAATGAGCTGTTCCTAACAGATATTGTAAAATGAAACGGTACAAGTGATCAAATTAATTTGATGGAAACGTGAAGAACAGCTTGTTGTTCACTGTGTAATTTACCTTTGGTCTTTCTGTATGAATGGATTGAATCCACTATGTATTTTTGTTTTTAACCAGATAAGAGTTTTAAGAGGACTCATGTTGTCGTTTGGTGCTATAAAGGGAATTGAAACTCAGCTGAAATGACAACATGAAAGGATTTTACAACACTTTCAATGGAATTGAAAACAAGGTCTTTAGTGTAAATAACCTAAGATTTAGATGTTTGAAGGACTTCTAGTGCAAACATATTCGAGATTAAGAGCCTAACAATTAATCTGGATACATTTCTAACTGTTTTTTTTTTTTATCAACTTTCGGACGAGTCCCTCTGTGACTTGCTTTTAGTGGCACCTTTCTATGGCGAGAACTTATTTTTGTTCCTCCAAACTGATTAAAACGGTCTATTTTATCTAAAGCAGGCAAGAGCATTTGCTGATAACTCTGCATAACACCCTCTTGACAAAAAGCAACCTAACACCCGCAGCATCACCGCACCAAATCTTGATCAACCAATCCGTCTCTTTTTCTCCGTACGTACATCACGCCCACGTGTGAGAGTTAAAATAAAGTTTGCAAATTTTTCCTCACGATTAGACACATTTTGATTTGAGATTCAAAGACCTGAAATCCGTGATATATTATAAATAACTGCCCCGTCCATTACCATGCAGATTTCCAGAGTGCCCAGATGAAAGCGCGCATTCACGTTGGTAAAAGTGCTCACTCGTGAAACGTCCTCGGCCAGCTGCAGCAAAGACAAGCAGCGCTTTCCAAGTGTTGTAATGCGCTGTTGGAGTCGAGTAGCTTCCTCAAAGTGCTTTGTTCAGTTCGTTTTACCTTTTTATTGAATCGGCTGTCTGTGTTAAGAACCTTTTGACAGAAAACAATGAGTCTCTTGAGGCTATGCTGTATTGAGTTGTAAAGATGCTGCAGCTACAGTCTCTGGCCTTTTTTTTTTTTTCCCTCTCCTTCTGCATAGCTAAACATTATTAACTCTGGGAGCTTTTTCAAAACTTTCTACAAAAGAAAAAGTTTTACCAACGGCACAATAGTCAAAGTTGTGAAAAGTCCCTCACTCCTGTCGTATAGTTTTCTTTCAAAGAGGGCTGGATTGATGCCGTTATGATGGGATTGTGTCCAGATTTAATACCGATGTACCTTCTGGTGTTCTTTAAGATGAAATCTGTCTCATTGGACGCCAGTTTATTGCGTCCTGAAGGATCCGGTGCTGGCAGTAAGCTCGCCCTGGCGTTCTGAGTTAGCCTGCGTTTCAAGCTTTTACTCTCTCGCTCAGCACTTTGAGTGTCTCATGCTCTTCCAGGCTAACAGACTGTAACCGTTAGCCGCGCCGCTCGTTTCATCGCGCTCCTGCTGTCTTAGGGTGCCAACTCGGAAGCTTTTGTGTGAACCCGAATCATCAAGGGCAACCTTGTCTCGGCTTTAAACGTTTAAAAGACTTAAAAGAAACGGGTCGGGTTGCTGTAAGAAATAATTTTTGCTAACAGCTTTTTTTTGACTATGAAAGGGAGATTGGTGCATATACATGTTCTGTGTTTTCTTTCATGGTTTCAGTTTTAATGAAACATGGACTTCATCAAGATAAAAAATGTAGTTTGAGGCGGCTCTAATTTCGTCACATACTTGGTTAACCTCTTCAGCCTCACATCACCTTGTCTCCTGTATGCAGAACTGATTAACTTCCTCTTCAACGGTCGAGTTTACCAACTCTTCCCATGGGAACATCAGGGTGAAAGCTGGACATCTCGTTATTCATATTTAAGCAAATGCTTGGAAACTTTGTGTCATATATTCGTTTCTTTTTTTTACAACCTCCTTTAAGAATGTTCGTCCTACTGCTGGGCATTGCTTCCATTACTTAATCATGTGTTTTGACGAACTGGTAAACTTGAGAGGCAGATTGATTTAAGTAGCCGATCGTCTGAATGCATAACAAACCGTAAATCCTAATAAAGGATGCAGACAGTTGACTCAAAAGCGTAAACTTGTGGACTCGGGCCTTTAATGGGTGTTTCCAGTTGTTTTTCTTATTATAATGGATAATGGAGACCTAAATGTGGGGGGGGGGGAGTAAATACAAAATACCGAATGCATAAGCAGGAATCGTCTCCGTATTGAAACAAGCAGCTGCAGTTGTCATCAGCTTAAATAACGCAGTTTTGTTTTGCGTCAGACGTTTAAATTTGTTATTTTGTCCTAGTAATGTCATTGCAACCGCAAAATAAGGCAAATTCTATGATGCGTTACAATTTTTATTTCTTTGAATTTTTTGTAAACTGCTCACAAGCACTGCTAGTCTAAGTAAAGCCACAGAAACATCTAGTTGTCAGTGCATTTCTAATGTCCATATCCATAGAGACGGACGCGCATTTGTGCAGCAGCGTTCTCGTTTGCGCCGCGGATGTGCTCCGACAAGACCGCCGGCGAGTGGAAATGAGCAGCAGGCGAACCCACTGTGATGATATGCGGTGCTACAGCTCATGAGAAATGGGTTTTGCAACACATGGTTTGAGCAGCGCGCTGCTATTTGGTGCTGCGAACTGCTCTGTGGAAGTTTTACCGGTGCGTGAGAAATGCATGAATTTAAAACGAGCAGAGACATGCACAGGCGCATACGGCCAGCTGAGACAGTGATCACGCCTGACAACTCGCTGTGGCTAAACATACACACTGCTCTGGCCTCCTACAGAAGATCAGCTTGCATCCTTAGCACAGCATCAACCATGTTGTTGTTGTAGTTTGTTTTCTGTGCTAAATTTGATTGGTTGAATGCAATGGAATCATATAGTAAGCGTAAATAGTTTTTTGTATCTTTGCATGCATCACACTTCATTCCTGTGGATGTGAGTGGATGTTTGTGATTTGTTTCATCAGCATATTATATAGGAATTAACACAGCAACATCGACTTTAGCACCAGGCTCATCATCTGCTCCTTTATGATTTGCTTGTCGAACAACAAATTTCGCCTGCCTGCTTCACTGACTGGCTGTGCCACACGGGTGCAACCTGATTAGCAGCATTAGCTTAGCCGTAGCTAATATCTACAGTACTGAAGACGCTTTGAGCTAAGCCATTCTGTTGTTGTTTAAGCTGTGTGTTTAGTTATCTTGCCAACAGATTCTCCCACCTAACCTTCTGGATCTCTGCAGTACCGTTGCCAGGGAGATGTTCTGTGTTTCTATGTTTAATGCGCATCAGTTTAGGTGAAATACTGTTTCCTGGCAGGCTTGCGGTCATGTGATTCTCCTTTACTTTCTCTACTTTTCAAATGATGGACTGATGTGTGAAATGTTAAAAACCGTGGCCTTTATTTTAACATTTAGCTTTATAACCTAACCCCTGACTGTATTCCTTGGCCATCATAAGATTTAGTATCGGAATTGGGCGACTTCTGAAATGGCCGGAGGAATTAGGTTTCATTTTGGGGTGTCAGATTGGGGTTTCAGCACATCAGGTTTTATCCTTAAAAGTTCTTAAACTCTATTTTCTTTTCACTTTACAGTATTGTACAACTTGGTGTTCCTCTATCGCATTCAGATAAACTGCACCGAAGTTTTTATGGCTGCAAAATGTCAAGATATGAAAATGTTCGCAGGATGAAAATACCTCTGCAAGTCACCATAGACCTTTATGTTTTTTTTTTTTTTAACACAATAAGAAACAAAACAAATATCTTTTTAATAAAAAAACAACAAAAAACGGTAGAATAAAAAAAACTCCATAAAAACCCTGTAATAGAAGATATTTCTTTGCATAAACTGCCTCCCTTCCTCTGAAAACAAACTTCCATGTTACTTGGTAAAAAAGTGAGAGCTGAATTCTGACTTCCTTAGAAGAAATAATCCTTCTATTTTTTCCCCTCTTTTCCTCTTATCATAATAAAGTAAGATATGTATTTTAAAGCTCCCTTCCACTTTGTGCACTAGGAGGTTTACAGAACAAAATTCTAAACTAATCCATGTTTTTTTGCCTCAGGGCGACGAGCCAAGCGGTAAAGATGGCCTCGCACAATTCCACACCCTGCAGATGAATCTCAGTAGGAGAGAAAATGAGTTATCTCACCCTTTTTTATATTTTATGTAAGAACTGATTTTGTCTGATTCTTATTTTTTTTGTCACTACTTACTTTCTGTCTGACTCCATACAATCTGAGCAACATTTATTTATTTTCTGTTGCGTCTTTCGCTTTATAAACAGACCGTATGTGGACATGCCACACAAAGAGGCACTTGGGTATCACACACACACTCACGTTGGCATTTCGTCTGTTCATTATTACCTGGCTGGCATTTTCCACGCTCATCCACTTATGATAGTTTTGCCTGACTTCCTGACCTCTGTTCTGCATGTTCATACACCGACACACCACCTGCTGAGAGGGAGCCTGAGAAAAAATATGTAAAAAGTTTCAAAATTGATAGATGGATGTAACCGGTGTCAGAGAAACAGGTAGAAAAAGGAGGGAGAGGAAAAGAGACAGTTTGTATGTGTGGGTGTGTGTGTGTGTGTAGGTCACCAGAATAATCAGCATCATCACATCATTACTGCGGGCGAACCGCAGCCCGCCGTGGTTTGATGTCGGCGATCACCGTGTGTGATCCCACACACACACGCCCACGCCCCGACACACACACATATATAGTAAATGTGCATGAAGACATTATGGTGTCAGCCAATTAGCGGGAGTGATGGGATGGGAGAAGAGGAAGATGAGAGGAAGAGTCTGCATTACGACATTTCTCATTGTCAAATCTCTTAGCGCCTCTTTGCATCCGTCCGCCAATTAGTGTTTGGTTGTCCCTCAGCCGCCTCTCTTTCCGTCTGTCTCGGCTGGCGGTGCATGTAGGTATTTCTGATATTTTGCGGCGCACAATAATCTTCTGCAGACATTTTCTTGCTAATTGGTGCAAGTCTAATATACATATACATGTGTATTGCCCACCACCACCGCCACGCCTCCCCGTTAGCGCGCGTAGCGGGAGTTCGTATCATCAGCGTTTTCCTGGGTAAAACTGAAAGCTGTGACGCTTCGTAGGTCGCTAAACGTTTTCGTACCTAGCTAACGCTTTCAATCTCACTTGATTCCCATGTTTTGTGATGTAGAAAATATTGCAAACTAATTACATGGTGTCTTCAAAACACAAGTGCAGCAGTAGCCAAAGTTCAGGGCCATTGTCTTATTGTCACCTTCCTAAAAATAATGGTCTTTTATTTTCTTTTTTCCAAAAGTGAGTTTTGTTTTACCTAAATCATCTTTTGGGCCAAAAGATTGCTTGTCGAACAACACATTTTTTTAGGATTTTAGGAAGGTGACGATATGGTGGAATGTAGTTAATTTGGTTACATCACCTTAGGGAGCAGCACATCTCAGCTATGAGTAGCTAAACATTAAACATGGCTGTGCCGATTCCAGTCCATGGATCTGAGTTTCATCATACATTAAAGAATATTTGCTTGAAAAGAGATCCTTGAATCCTAAAAAAAAAGATATTTGACACAAGGTTCCCAGAGTTCAGGTCTAGACTTGGTCTGTCATCAGGAATCAAACCAAGCAGGAAAAATTTGATGTATTTTAATTCTGTAAATAAGAGGTAAGTGATCTGACAAAAACAATAGTTTCATGTTTTATCACAAGGGCACAAGTCAATCGTAATTTATTTTCCTACGTAAATCAAAGCTCTTGAAGAAAAAACACAAACATAACACAGCACTTTGTGCAAAAATAATTTCCAACCATATTCTAATCAGTTTGCACAATTTTTAAACTAAATACATTTATTAGCAGCAGTCTGTATTGTTTTTTTAAAATCACTTTATCACACACGATTATCTGTGATGGCTTTCCGATAGGATTGGATGGACATCAGCCCCCATGTCAGGAAAAGTTGCTATGGACGATGACACAACGAACCCTTATTCTGAACATGAACAAAGATGATTATGTGTGTTTTTTTTATTGGTTTGCTGCTATTTAAAGTTCACTTTGCTTTTATATTTGGGACAGACTCTTATTGAAAAAGTCTGCCATGATACTATACTACTAGCAAGGGAAATTTAAAACAGAAAGATGATTAAATTACTTAACTATTCATTTCTTTTTAGTAACTCAATTAGCTAAGTGAAACACATTGTATAGATTAATTATACACACACTGGTGTTTAAAGCCTTTATTCTGTTAATAGTGAGGATTCTCCACTTATAGCTAATGGAAGCACATTTATGACTAGAATATTACATCAGACGGATGAAATAAATGATTTTAATAGAACAATATGGGCTTAGTAAAAACTGAGTTTTAAAGCTTAATTACAGAGCTGCTTTTAATCTGACTAATCTCATTGGTGCATTAAATATATTATACTGTAAGCAAAAATTTCAAATTCTAATTATTCCTTTAACAGATTTTAATGGCAGAATTTGGTCATTTTATTTTGACGTTAGCTGACCTTTACTCAGTACAGATAAAATATGCTGAAAATGAAAGGACTGAGAATCAGTTAAACTGAGATTTGTTTAATGAATATCTTGCCATAAACGGTCAGAAAATATTGTTTTTTGTTTGTTTTTACCTGAAAAACAATACATTTACATCTCTGATTTTTCATTGTTGATTTAAGTTGCTACTCTGTTTTTGTTTTTTGTTTTTTGACATTTGTAAGGAGTGAAATTTGCTGGATTTGTTTCTAGAGGTTTTTAGCATTTTGTTCATAAAAAAAAAGACAAAGTGATTACAACGTGTATATTTGAAAGTCTTCTGGTATCTTGTACTGGTGAGGCTAGCTAGCATCACTACAGATCCTTATTTTTCCTAAGGCAGTTCCAAAAGGCTGAAGACGTTTCAAAATACGCCATGATCTGCCATACAGTAGTTGAACATTTTGACAAAGATGAAATAGATCAACATTTTTGGTACTTTGTTCAACCCACCTGTCTTAATAAAAATCCCACTGTTACTCTCGCTGCCTGAAAAAAGCAGTAGTCGTCCCCTGACATGCCTAGACAGTTTTCCTCCGCATGGTCTCTTCCATTGTTTTTTAAGCATAATATGAGGATTGATAACTTTCCTCTTCTTTCTTTTGCTGTGATGCTCAGGGGTGCCACCAGGAATCAAAATTTATTTGCCCCCCCCCCCTGCTGTTACAATTTTTTTTGAGTCTGTTTGTCCCATCAATTTTAAAGGCTTGCAACTGCCTTGCTCTTTTTGGTCCTATACTGATAACTAGCACAATATTCACTGCTAGTGAATTTTTCATGAAACAGTCCACAGCCAGTATGCAAGTAGGTTGATTAAACTTTTTCTATTAGTTTTTACCGACATTTCGGCTTTAGATTACCGAAATGTCTCTTCCCTACGAGCAACAGTCATAGGCAACATGCAAAATGCACATGAAGCAATACAGACTTCTCAAAATATGCTAAGTAGTTGCATTTTATTCAAGCTGCAGTATATAACTTTAATAAGAAATATGTTTTCTCCATATTTGTTAGAGCTGTCATCATGTTCTGACAGTCTGTTATGAGACAGATAATCTGTGAAAACAATCAATCTCCTCCACCTGCTCCCCGAGCTGCTAATGCAACGTTCCGACCGAAACAACCAATCAGAACCAGGAGGAGGGTCTTAGCGCTGTCAATCACCCTCATTTACTCACTGCTAAACGTGCAAATGGTGGAGAAACAACTTATTACAGAAAAACGTTAATCTGCCGACATTGGTAGCTACGCTAACTAGACTGAGCACTCACAACAGGCTATGCTAGCTGCAGCATAGCACAGAGCGAGGAGTGCTCACCTTAAATATCTGCACCTAGATATTTCCTTCCCTTTTTCTCAGGTTTTCCCTTCCAATTCTTGTCAATCAGATGAGATTGTGATTGGCAGCACTAAAACTCTCCTGTCTTTGATTAGTTGTTTCTAGAGAGCACTGGGAGAAAGCAGAGGAAATAGATTTTTCACCAATTATCTCTCATGCCATACTGTCTCAACATAATGACAGTTTTAACAAATATGTGAAAAAAAAAATTATATAAAAGTTACATACCGCAGTTTTAATTTCACTTAGGAGAGGACGGGTCAGGAGGGACGTGAGTAAGAGCTGCTGCTGACTGACTCATCTGTTAAGTATGGTAAAAAGTACAGGTACAAGTTCAATATATAAATATGTTGGTAATTTCTTTCCTTAATTCATTAGATGCTAGTGAAATGGAGGCAAACGGTATGCTGTAGCTAAGCTAACTATGCTAAATGGTTGATAATCACACAGTCTACCCGCCTCTCGGAGAAAAACTGGGTTACAAATTGACACTTTTACCTTTTTCTCTCTTTGTCTCTCTGTTTTCTGAAAACCTGACTTTATCATTTTTCTTAGCAGCATAGTAACCGCTACAGTCGTTCTTGTCTTCCACTGACTGCTGCTGAACACCGGCCCTGTTGGTCAGGGGCCCTTGGAATTGTCATAACTTTTCCCCCCTATATGGCGCTCCTGGTGATGCTTACAGCATCACTTGATTTTTGCTTTTTCAAAACACACAAATAAAAACAGATTTGTACAGGCGCTTCGCAAATGACTGTTTAGATCAGCACCCCAAACAGGGGAGAGACATGCAAGCAGTTCAGACGCTTGGAATCTGTAATTAGACACTCAAATCAACTGTGCGCGTTATTATGCAAAGGGAGAAAGATGCAAATTGCGGCAGAGGCAGCCGCTCTGTGACGAAAAGTTGGGACCCAGTGGTTTTGCTGGTAAATGCATTAATGACCTAAGAAACCTTTTTGTTTTTGGTTTTTTTTTTTTGCTCACCTTAAATATCTACACCTAGATATTTCCTTCCCTTTTTCTCAGGTTTTCCCTCCCAATTCCTGTTTTCTTTTTCTATTTTGAAGCATTTGTTTGGTGCGCCACTTTTTCTTCTGATGTTGTGGCCTTTCCCAGAAAAGCGTCCGACCACAAGCGCCACGTGCTTCTTTAAACTCATTTAGCACCTGTGCACACATGTACCCATGCAGGCATACGAAAACTAATTCCCTCTGCCGCAAATTAGGCTGGAACACACACAAACACAAGCGACACGTGCGTGTACACAGTCCTGATTGGTGAAGCTAATTTGCCCTGAGCGGACAGAGACTCAAACGAATAATGAGGCTTTGATGACTTCATGTGAAGAGACTCACCGGCATCATCTGTGACCTCGGCGTGACCCCCGACCCCACCTCCTCCACCTCTCCCCTGTCTCTGCTCTGATTTGTTCAACCCCCTCCGTCCCAGCCCCGCTCCCCCGTGAAAACTGCCTCTCCTCATTGGCTGCCCCTCCCTGTGCCAGATAGAACGAAACGAGAGCTGATGTCACGATTTCTCACAGACTGTCAGCCGGGATGTGTTTGAGAGGGGTTAGCGGAGGAAACAGGATTTGGTCCATCGAGAGCGAATCAACAGCTGATCCTCTGTGGCAGTAAAGCTGAGCCAAGGCTTGCTTAAAAATCAGCCTGTTCGGAGAATTGAAAGGGAAAAACAACGCACATTCTGTTTTGTGGGTGTATTTGTTATCCTTTATGCTGAAATCCAATTGTGAAGAGAATAGAAAATGTTAATTATTATTATTATTATTTTAAGCATTATTATAGCAACTGGATAGTAAGTTAAACATCTTAAACCGAATTTGTTTTGGTCCAGGCTAACTATGCCAATAACTAATTTCATGGTTCTATGATGGTTTGACTGATATCTGCTACCACAGGATGATGGCCAAAAGCAATTTTTGGCAATTTAGAGATTGGCGCTTTTGGAAGGATTAAAAAAGAAAAAAAAAAAAAAAAAAAAACACTTTTTGGCAAAAAATTACCTGAGCTCCTATTTTATGAATCTTACATTGTGTTATGAATGTACTGACTGAATATGCAAGGGCCAAAACAGTGTAAAACTGATCCAACTCCCCCTGCTGTGTCATCCTCCACAAGAATTTGCAATGCTGTGTTGAGTGAATCATCAGCAGTGCAAACAGAGTGTCTGCATAGTGCAACATGGGATTAAATAAAAGCACTGAATCACGGCCGCGACATTTGAATTCCAGCATTTGCAAATTTCATAGCAGTAGTGCATAAAATAAACCACATATCTTTGGCGCCACTGAGTTGAGCCTGGAGATCTCAACAAGTATGTATGCTGGAACTTTTTGTTACTTCAAGTCCCGTATCTTCACATAAGTCGGTGATGAAGGAAGATAAGTAATGGTATGAAATGGATGGTTGTAGGTTGTAAGTGGAAAGATATTAGTTTGTGGACCCAGAATGAAACCCTAACCCTTTTTTTTTTGCATTACAGGGCATAGAAATGTATCCATTACTATTAAACCTTAGAGCTATGCAGGGAAACGGTTAAAATACGCATCATTAAGGTGCCATCGCTGTTGATGATGCAATCTTCCAGAGCCAGGATTTAAACAATCTGTCTGACAAAGGAGGCTCTGCATGCTAATAGACTTGTATTTAAATCACAGAATATACTACTGGCCAGCTGGAGCGTTGCAATGTGAAGTTCATTGTAAGTTTAGGAGATAACAGCTACACAGTATACTGTCGCAGGGAGAAGTGCAACATTAAGTGATCACATGAAATGTATACTGAAGACATTTAAACACAAAGAGTAGTTAAAGTTGGTACTGGTGAAAAGGCGAAGGGTGACAAATGCAAATATTTTATTTTACTTTTTTGATTACAAAAAATAGACCTTCTCACAGGTTGTTGACGCAAAAGTTGTGAATTTAGAAATCGTAGATGGTCTGCTTGAATTCAGAGCACCAGATTGAAGAAAACCCTACAGAACCTGCTGATATTCTCACATTCTCTTGGGTTTTCAGAAATTGGCTTTAGCAAGAGAAAACATCTAATGAGCAGCAGCTTTGCTGATGTCATAGGAGATTGGGAAGACTGGTTTGGAACAACTGTGATGTGAAAAATTGCTCAACTTACCACTCATGTCAACAAAGTTGTTTTAGCTGCAACATTCAGATAACTTCAAAATTTTGCTTGAACAACATAAACGCGTAGATCCTTCCTCCCTTCAGGAGGAAGGATCTAGGAAGGACGTTACCCATTTGACAGGATCTCTTTTAACCTCTAATATTAACTACACGAGTACACATGGAGTTTTCTGGGGTGCAACCTTCTGGGGAGACTTTCTTGGTCCACTTTGTGTCCATTACTCAATTCCACATAATTCAAATAGCACAGCCTACCAAATAACACATGGACACATGTGATAACACATGTGTCCATGTGTTATCATCCTGTCATGTCTAAATCCGGTCCTCTGAACATGGCCATATGTTTACTGTACTACCCCACACCACATATTGCCTGGTTTCTGCTTTCCGAAACCTTGTTGAAACTATGCGATCACATATTGAGGCAGTTCCATGAGTCCAACCAAAACTTCTGTGAAGGTTTTTCTAATCAAGTGGCTGGTGAGTGAATACTTGTGGCTATTTATTGATACAAATCCTGGAATGCTCTGTCAGGCTCCTAAAGTGACCTTGATATGGAGCCATTTAGGAGGTTTAGGATGACGCAGTACACCCTTGCTTGCAACCCTCGTGTCACATTACCAATACTGTGCAACTAATGGACGTTTACTCATTGCCTAACTGACTCTGACCTCTCTGAGTGCGACTAAGCACACACACAAGCGCACCCCAATGCTCTGGCACACACGTACAATTGAGCAAAACAGTACGCATCGTTCATTTCTGTAATCAGCGTGCCAGCAGTATGTTTGCCTAATGATCCGTGACGCATTAGTAAGCTTTGAATTGGGTCTCAAGTGACTGGACACGCATGAAAAATTACACTTTAAGTATTATGCGTGTGTGTGCACACTTTGAATATGTTCTGTCACTCTTATGTAGAGGACGTTTTGAAGGTCTGCCATGAGGAAAACATTTACTGTTTGGACGCTCTGGGGGAATGGCAACCGCTCGATTCACCAACGTCGTCTTCCAGAAGAAGGGAGTAGCACAAAAGAAGAAAAAGCAATCTGAGGTTGCTCAAAACCAAAGTAGATTTCATGTTGATATATTTCCAGTGCTTTTGCCATGTGTGCTTTGTTGTTGCTCATCGGCCAGGCTTCATCGGCAACGCTCGAGGGCAGGCGAACGAAAAGGTCAGGCGATGCCGAGAAAAGAGGAAGGAAGGGGAGAGAAGGTTCAAATTGGAGAAGTTCAAGGTAATGAGGATAGGAGGACTGATTGAAAGGATGGTAGAGGGAGAAAAAAAACGCCCGACCATTATTCCCAGCTGCTGCAATGGAATCGCTTAATGAGAATCCAAGAGATTCTCAAGACTGGAGTGAGAACAAAAAAAAATAAAATAAAATAGATAGAGAGAGAGAGAGAGAGATGAGGCAGTAGAAATGTCACGGAATGGTCCACTGCCAAGGGAGTGGGAAGCAACGCTTAGCAGTAAGTGGTTTGCCTTGCTGTGAATGATGAGCCGCATCTGCAAAATGAAGTCATCACACAGGTGTACCGTAATCTCCCACATTTATGCTTCCATCGCATCTATCCATCCATCCAGCCAGTCAGCCATTGTGTCATCCGCTTGCATAAAACCCCATGAAACCTTTATCTTTTTCGGCTGCAGTCTACCCATTTCCCCCAGAACATCCCGTCTCTCCGTGTCCCGTCTGGCCTTTTAACCCTCCTTTCAGCCACCCGTTGCCCTCTTCTTCTCTTCTGTTCAGCTCAGCGGTTCTGGCGCTGATTTATGCGTGCACTTCTGCCAGCCTAAAAGCACCCCGTCACCGCCGCCTCACTTTGATGCGCTGTACGTCACTGTGCGGGCTCTGAGCCGATCCCCTCGTTTTGATTTGTGCACAGTCATAATATGGTGAAAAATCTATTTTAAAAACAAGGCGCTCGTAATGTCGGTTCGGCATCTTGGTGTCTGTAAGTGTCAAGGCTGTCTCTTAGAGGCGATTATCACGTTTGAACAAATTTGAAAAGCGAAGCGCACTTTGACTCGGTTTTGTTGCCAACTGCCTCGAAGCACCTCTAATAAATGATGCTTTTAAACAACGTTACCCATTTGACAGGATCTCTTTTAAACTCTAATATTAACTACACGAGTACACATGGAGTTTTCTGGGGTGAATGAGGACATGTTTTTCTATACAGGACTTTCTGCTGCGTACTGAAAGCTCTGACTTCCAGGTCCACTTATGCAAACAAACATGGACTGTCAGCAGTTCTTTGTTTCCTCGTTGCATTTAGAGGATATTAAACAGACTTGGAAAAGATAATCCTGTTCCACCTACCCTGTAAAAGTCACCCCAAAAACACTTCAGTTCATATTAAAGGGTCCATGAGGACACCGGGTCCCTTACGACTGTTAAAGGGTTAAACTTGTCATCGTATTTTCATTTTACCACCACAAAATTATGCTCGTGTTATCTTGATTTTGTTTGATGAAGACAAAATCGCAACTTTGAAAGGGTCTATCAAATTTTTGGAGTTTGCATTTGTAGTTTTGTCTTGAAGTGGAACAAACTCGTTGTAATGGCGTTTGTGTCTTAGCGCTACAAATGTATCAAAAAGCAATTAATTGAGGACAAATCAAGAATACTGGTCAACATAAATTTGCCAGGCAAGTAATGTGGCCAAGAGATTCATTGCAACTCTGGAGAAGCTGCAGAGATCGACAGCTCATGTGGAAGTCTGGTTTTTGGAGTGAAATGGAAAGAAGAAAGTAGTTGAAAGTAAACCTTAAGAAGCGTGATGCTTCCACCACCATGTTTCACTTTGGGGACCGTGTGTTAAATGATGTGAGCCCATAAGGTTCCGTTTTGTGTCACGTGGCCAGAGCGCCGTCTTTCACATGTTTACCATGATCGCTACAACGCAAGGGCAGACTGCAAAAGGAGATTTTACACATCTTTGAGTCTTTAAAGGCACACCAGGCTGTTTTATTTGTAAAAAGAAACTGATTAGCATTTATCAGTTTTCATCCACTCCCCTAATACATATCTGCTGCTTTGTGTTGGTCTGTCGCGCAAAAATTCCTTCAAATTGCATTGATGTTTGTAACTTACAATACCCGATGTACAAGACAAAACTGTGAGTGTGTGACCTTTTAGTGCCCTTCATTCTTGTTAGCAGACTTTATATAAAACAAGCAGAGAGAAATTAGTGTATTTTTTTTTTTAATCAAAGGTTATGTTTCCATATTTTTCTGTTTATATGCATTTTTGTATTCTTCAGGATCAGCAACCTCTGCAGAGGAATAGAGATGAGTGTCCTGGCTTTTAATATAGCCACGTATTAGCATGGAAAACATTTTTGCACTTACATAGCAGGCATCTCTGCTGGAATATGAGTAAACAGCTTTTACTGGTGTAGACCTATTGAGTAGGTAAAAAATTTTTTAAAAAATCTGCCAAGGGGGTCAATGCATCTCTGCGTTGCGGTAGCGTTTATGTTCCGGCTGCACTTAGGCGTAATGCAGGAAAAAAGGCTACGACGATACGAATGCAGTGGAGTGGAGTGTGGGCATAAAAGCGAACAAAAAAAAAATGAAGAGCAAAAACATCAGGAGGTGTGAAAACTAACATGGATGTAGGATTTAGTAAGATGCAGTGGATCTCAAAAGTGTGCACACACTTCTCTAAACCCAAAGGCCACCAATGGAGAAACACGATGGCGCGTTGGATGAACTTTTATTCAGATATCGTTTTCGTTGAGGTGGATGAACTTTTCCAAATGCTGATCACTTTACTTAAAACTTTCAGGCTCCTGTTAGATGGTTAAAAGTGAAGAAACACTTAAAAAGTTCAAACTGAAAAGATTGTTCAGCAATGCTGGGAATCAGGTTATTGCACATTTTTAAGACTTTTCATTTTGTTTAATTTGTCTGGTGGAAAAAGTTTTTTCAGTGATTTATCATGTGAAGAGCCTGGCATTATAACAAGGATCTACTGTAAAATCCACTCTTTCCCTCTTAAAAATTGAAAATATCTTGATTATGAGTTGCTGTGTTCAAGTACAAAATAAATTTTTTAAAACGGTAAAATATATATTAATGTACTTACACATGTAAATACATGAGGTTATAGCCAAGTGGCTGATTTTCATTCATAGACCCATCGAAAGGTTGATGCTAAAAGACATGATAAAAACCACAAAAAAAAAAAAAAAACACGCATGAAATGCATAAAATCCATTCATATTTACATACTGATGCTGTTCTGGGGGACTTTCTCTAAGCTGCTTCCAAGATCATAATGGTAATGGAGACATGTACTCACACCAGACACAAAAGTTAAGAAATATCTCTTAAAAATAAGGGTTGATTTCACTTCTCGACGGGGAAATCCAGCTGAACGTATGTGCAGCAAGACCCGGAGCAAAGACTGCTGCACTCCGCATCCATTAAAATCCCAGTTTAACGCTTTTCTTGGTTATTAGAGACAGTAAATCTCACATTTATACCCAAGTTAACCTTACAAATGAAAACTCAACTTTGTCTAGAACTATAAAGCCTTCCTTAATGTCTTTTTTTTTCTTATAATGTTCTCAAATCCCCATTGACCACTTCTGTAGGGCTCAGTGTTATCAGTAAACGCCAAGAAACTAAAATCTCTACACATTTATTGTCTTTCAGCAACCCGACACATTTTTTCTGATTTGAAATAAAACGGCAGAGCAGAGATATTAAGGTTCGTATCGCTGATTTTAAAAAAAGAAGGCATTAAAGCCTTGCCTCCAAGTTAAAAACAATAATTTCTTTTTCCATTGCCCACTGTTGTGATCCCACTTCAAAATCTT
Organism: Girardinus metallicus; assembly: GCA_903067095.1. Classification (NCBI taxonomy): domain Eukaryota; kingdom Metazoa; phylum Chordata; class Actinopteri; order Cyprinodontiformes; family Poeciliidae; genus Girardinus; species Girardinus metallicus. The sequence continues at coordinate 145,400 of CAEGAE010004509.1, forward strand.
CACCTACTTTTGCAGCTGACCAGGGAAAAGTGTTCATTTCTCCTCTCTACAGACACCTGAAGCCCTTTTATTAAAATTTTTTTAAGCATAAGTTTCATCATTACTTCTAAGTACATATGATCTGCTACACTAAAAGCATGCAGTGTGTCTATGTAATGAGAATTATTCCTTCCTTCTGCATCTGACTGAACGATCGGCACCGTTGGGCGTCTCCCACATCTTCACAGCACGATGGAAAGTAGAAAATCAGAATTCATGCCAGCAACTGTTCCTCCAGCTTTTCCTCCTGAGCTAATCAGAATCCTCTATAGGGCGTTTGCACTGTTCTGTAATAGGATCTAATTCAGAATGACTGGTTGTTAAGGAAGTTGCTTGGGTTGTCTAAAGATAATCCAGCGGAAACCCTGAAGAAGGTATTAAAAATCCGGAAGCCATGTCATCAGCGTAGGACTCCGATGTGCAAATCTTTTAGACTTTCAAGTTTGTTGTTTTGCAATTTTTTTAAATTATTTTTTACACAATTATTATGACAAATGTTAAAACTGAAGAAAAATGGGGGGTGGGGGGGATAGCTGCAAAAAATGTTTTTTTTTTTCCTAAGATGTCTTGGATATGAGCTTGAAAATGTGTTTCATTACTTATTCAGTTGTCTTGAAAGCTTTCACAAGGATTCCTGGAGGGTCAAACCATGCACTATGCGTCTAAAACACTGCATAGACAGCATTCCATTTTCTGAAAAATATTTTATGTACTTGCATTTCCTTTAAATAATACATCTTTGACTATTTGTTCACATGTTTCTGTTATTGTTGAGAAATCTACTCAGAATGCATCACACTCTGGAATACAAATTTTTTACGTGTTCATACTTCTGAGATTTTACCGAAAAACACGTAATAATAAGATTCCCCAGCCTATCGGAACATGTCCTACTGAATGGTAAAGACACCAAGTAATATGTTTTACTCTAGATTTAGCTTATTTGAAAATGTTCAATGAAGTTATTGCAAAATATTTCTTTGTTCCAAAACCGAACATGTGCTTCCTGACCTTACCTTGTCTGGCTTGTGAAGACGGATCCATTAGGTAAATAAAATTCCAACAACGCATTTTATTTATTTAGTTGATGCTGTGATCCATTTAATTATATTCAAATCTTTACCTGGCTGAGCAAAGGTGGTCATTTTATTTTTACCTGTTGAAAAATAACACTGAATGAACAGCAACCAAGTTCACATAACTGTTGTGTAAGTATCATTGGAGGTTGAAAATATTATTACCCAGCATCATGCTACTGTATGCTGATGCTCTGTCTACGATAATGAAGATTTTCTAATCTTGGCTTGCTGAATGCTTGGAAGCAGGAAGTTTCATTTTGGCGATTCTTTTCAGCTAAAATAAGAGTGACTTAGTTTGTTTTTAGGTCCTAAAAATATTAATAATTATCCAACTGTAGATACTCTGGTTAGCACCTGGTTAGCCATTGGGAGTAATTTTAGGAGTCCACTGTTTTTCTCAATCTCAACATAACCAGAATAAGAAGCATCCTGTCCCTGACTGATGTTACAATCTGCTCCATGTACTTGTCTTTTTAGGGCCTATTTTAAAGAAATTTTGGCTATCGGGCACTCTAAACGACCTACATTAGGATCAAACACTGCAGTCACACCAGCGACTTCCACTTGGCTCCCATGTTAGCCTCTCTATGTCTGTTTTCTGTAGCATTTTGAGTTACATCAGTCTCCACTGACTACAGGATTTTGAAATCTTCTTTTGAAGACTTTTTATATTCTCTTTGTAGCAAACACCTACAATGTCTTGATTATGATTCGTTTTGAGTTGCCATTTGTAACTGATTTAAATTATAGTTGGTATAGCTCAGTACTTAAATCAGAACTGGTTTTAGAGCTAATAAAGTTAAGATAGCTCTGTGCCTATTGCCATCGCTAACGTCCCTTGTTGTCTCCTGATTGCTGTGGTCAGGGCCCAACCTACCATCTCCTGACCTGGTATGAAACAGCCTCGGCACACAGCCCTGCGGAGGGATCGTTGGAGCATGTCTGGCACTAATTAATGCCCTTACTGCAGTCTCTTGTTAGACTAGGAGATAGGGGGTGAGGAGAGAAAACAGGAAAAGGGGGGACAATCAAGTATCGATTGCATTTGCATAAACCGCTGCAGTTGTCTTAAGCCCTCTGTGACCCCACCGGCTCACGAAAAAAACAAAACAAAGATGGGCCGAACAGGAGAAGAGGCGAATAGCCGAGTCGAGAGAGACTTTCCTGCAATGCGACATAGGCGGAAGCTTCTTAATCTCACTGTTCCAAAGGCTACGCCACAACTTGCTCGCTTTGTAATTTGCACCAATTATGGCTCCATTAGTGGAACGACTGTAGGGCGACAGGAGATAATGATGCTTTCCTCTTCAGTTGGTCATCAATATAATAGGTTGAATAAAACTCTGGAGGTGATGAAGTCACTTTGGTTTTGTTCTTCGCAGTGGCTCCGGCACTAAATAAATTAAACCTCAGAGAGAAACAAAGTGCAACGCAGCACAGGGGAGAGAACGATGTTATTGCTCTCCTCTCTTATCCGTTTGCTTTGTGCTGTCCGTCTGACTGGCAGATATTTTGGCCTAGTTGACAGGTGATTTGGAAAGTGCCAACCACTTTCTAGTTGGGCTTTGAGAACGGATTTTGAGTTATTTAATCCTTAACTTTTTTTTTCTGCTAGTGCTATGTTTGCAAACCAGTCTGCAAATTAACATTTTTCCTTCCAAAGAAGTGCTCGTATATGTAAATGAGCTTTTCTTGCTATGTTTAGCTGTGCTAAAAGATAAAATGCTAATTACTAAACTCGTATGTAAGCTAAGCAATATTCATTTGCATTTAGTAGTAAACAAAAACCAAAGAAAAAAAATCAGCAAACGGGATCCCTGAGGACATAAGGTTATGTCCAGTGGATTGTCATCACATATAATAAAAAAAACAAAACAAAACAAAAAAACCCGCAAACAATATATGTTAATTTAAAGCTATTTTTGATGTGTTTGGCATCATTTTCTAGTTGGAAAACGTATTTTGGTCACGTTTTACCATCGTACCCACACTAACAAAGGAAGATTGACATTTGATCCAAGGACCTCCAAACCTAAAACTTACCAATTAGAAAGTTCTGGAACAGTTAAGCAAGTTTAACACAGCCAACCAGCTCTAAAACTGAGACCATCTTCGACATAAAACTCTGCAACAGAAAGTATTTTGTCTCTTGTGAGGCCTTAATTATTAGCTGGCAATTTGTCTTTTATTAAATTTTTTTTAACTGCATCTAATAAAAAAAAAAAAAAAAAAAAAAAGTTTTTTGCCGGCATTTCCCATTTTATTTCAGTAACCAGCACCACTCTAAACTACTTCCACTTTACATCACTGAGTATGGCAAGTGAAATGATACGCTGCTTAGCTCATCATTTGACCTTAAAGCAGATGTATGAAATTTCATGGATTATATCTCGCATTTGACTTTTGCTGCAGGCCAGCAGACTTTAAATAACTCATTTGCTCTCCTCACCGTATCCATGCATAGGGGCCGGCGGTAAGCGTCCCACACATCTGGGGCCATCCCTGGAAGCACTACCTGCTGTGTGCATGCACATCTGTATGAGCAGAGCACAGACTGTATGTGCCATCAGCATGCAGTGAGCATACCCAATCTTATGCGTGTGTGTACGTGTTTGCATACGAGTTTTAATTTCATCTCTTGTGTGTACGTGGGAGCCAGCAGAGCAGATCAGTGTCCATGCTGAGGGCTTTGTCACAGCTGACCTATATTAGATGAAAGCAGCTGGATCAGTGGCCTGCAGGGACAGCAAAAGAGTTGTGTTCTAATTATCTCTGCTGCAAGCTAGCGACACATCACACACATGCGCGCGTCGACGCAAGCGCGCGCCGGCGTACCACGCGCACGTCCCTGCAAATCGATAAGAGCCCGTTAGAGCATCTGCCATGTTCTGTTTGATGAGCGGCGGCGGATCCTCCTGTGCCTCATGTCGTACAATGCATATTAAAACCTCGTTTTTGTTGGGGGTTTTTGTGATGATGGTGTCCTGTGGTCTCCGGGTGCAACAGCACATCACACATCTCGGTCGTGCTTTGCGAGACGTAATTACAAGGTGATCACAGCAAAAATGAAATCAAACTCTTGTTGTGGGGCGAGGGAATTGGAGGAGCGCGTCTCCTCCAAGACGATTCAAACTGAGCTGGTGTGGCGCGTCTATTAGCCGCCGTTGCTATGGAGCCCAGAACCAACACATGCTGAGGGTGAACTTTTGTTTTAATGAAGCGCAGGGAAAGAAAAAAAAAAGCAAAGCAAAGGGAGCTAAGGCTTTCAGTAATCACTATAGTAATGCTAAGGCTAATGGAGGGGTAATAAAAGCACGTGGAACCCTGTGGCACCGTTTAATGCGACTGCAGTTAGCTCTGTTGCTCTTAGCTTAAGTAGCATGGAGGGGAGGGGATTTATACAATTTTCTTTCTCAATTTCAGTAAACAATGGCAATGCAAACAAGCTTTTGCATTGAGTTCTTTACATCACTGTGAAGCAAATTAGATCCCCTTTTCTTTGCAGAAAGGCTTAAATTCAGGCACACGGTGTTTCCAGCACAAACTGTCTTGTTACGGCCAAACATTATGAATAACATTTAAGTTCAGACAAGTTTGACTTGGTAAGTAGGAGTCATACTTGCTGGCGTTATCTTGGTTTTGTTTTGCTGAATTAGTCAAGTGTGCTTGGGGTTAAGGTCAGGAACCGGTTGGTTTGATCTTCTACTTCAGGATTTATTGGTAGGTAACAGGAGTCATTGTTTCATCAGATGCAGCATGTCACCTGTGTCTCAAAGAAGCAGTGCAGTCCTGCGTCATGATAAAACCTCCAGCTTTACTGTTAATGTTTTCTGACGTTGTGTGTTAGTTCTATATCAGATTGAACGCAGGTGTAGACTCCAAAAGGCTCCGCTTATGTCTCACTGGTTCAAAAACTATTTTGTCTTAAAGGGAAATTTACCAAAATCCTTCATGTTTTGGTCGTGATGAGTTTCGTCTTCAAACTTCCCAATATAGGGCATTTACTTTGTCTTTGTTATACTTAAATCATTAGAAATGACCTTAACCGAAGTACAGTGGTATTGCTCTGGGTTCACGTGTCACTACCTGGTTGAGTTATTAGCTGCGTTTCCATTATAAATGTGCTCAAAACTTTCACTGTTCCACTAATGTCAAAAAGAATTCACCATTGCTCTGTTTGCATTAAACAGCAAATGCAATTAAACTCACGCGTGAATTAGTTTGTTCACGCGATAAGTCATTAAAAAACATGACCCGCCATAATACCCTGACTGCTTCCTGTTGTCGTCGTCGTTGTGGTTTGCGCCAGTGACAACATCCGGTAGTTGATCATGTGATGCAAAAAACAAATTGTTTCCATTGCAGTTTTGCTAAATAAACCAATTTCGATACGACTAAAAAGCTACCTCATCCTTGCACCAGAACTTTTTATCAAAAAAACTGGAGAGTTTTTTCAACGTTGGCGTGTTCCCGTTAAACAATTTTATTTTTCAAAATGTCAAGTCATGCAAGTATACGGCCAAAGAAAATGCAGCTGTGCTCTTGGAGTGACTTTGGTAGTCGGGGCTCTGTTTCTTTAAACTGCATCATGACATGATGCTTTTCAGGATCTTTTAGCCTACTTCACGTTGTTAAACAAGTTCTATTGCAGTGATTTTTCTTTTTTTTTCTTTAAGTCTAGTAATTTGGCACGAATCGTATCACCCTCAACATGAACATTAATTTATGTTGATCCAAAAATTATTTGTCATTGCCTACGTACCAGAAAAACGTAGGTAAATCCAAATAATTTATGGATCAACATGCGAAGGCATATCTATTTTCACATGTTTGGTTTGGATATGTTTGTCATTTGAAAACAGCTTTTTATATTAGATGCTAAGTATTTAAGTTTAACAAAAAAGCAAAAGACAAAAAAAAAACATTCCTCCAACACTGCACATGGAGCGACTCTATTTTGTTCTTTTCTAAAGTTCAGGTCATTTCACACATGCTACCTTTAGGATGTAATTGTAGACAGCATGCACTCAATTAAGCCAGTTTAGTCATCCCCTCTTCTTTCTTTCTTTCTGTTTTATTGCTTCCATTTCTTTCCCGTCCTTCACACACAGCCCTTTATCTCTGTGGCAAATTTCACTGCGCTGTTCCCTCCCTCTCCTCTTCTTCATATCCTTCTGCCGTCCCACCGTTTGTAGCTCCGGGGCCTGTAGAAGAGAGCAGTGGGGAGCTGAAGTGTGTTAGTAAGGCAGTCGGGGGAGCTTCTTGTTTTGGGACCCGAAAAAGAGAAAAAAGAAAAAAGAAGGAGCGCACAGGCACAGATTTTCCACCACATTGCAGGCGCCGCAAGGGACCCGTTTACAGGTCAGAGCTTATGGGGAGAGATACCTTCCCTGCAATGAGGGGGTGAGGTGTGTGTGTGGGGGGTAGGGCACAGTGTAAAGAAATGGAGCTAAATACTTACTTCCAGAAATGTGTGATGCATGATGTGAGGTTCGTCTTGTGTGTGCTTCCCTGACGGTTCTTTCTTTTTCTTTCTCTTTGCTGTTTTCCCCACAGACTGACTGGTTCTGATTTATTGCGCTGTCCCCTTCTACGTAAAGACATGGAGCACCTTTTTCTGATGAGACTGTGGTAAGTTGACTGTGGGCATGGGCACATGCATGCACAGGACTGATTCCTGGAGCTGCTTGTCACCTGAGTTCTGTTCAAACTCCAGTTTTGTCTCGTGCGTCCTTGAATTCCAAGCCCCAGAGAGATTCACCCAGATCAAGGGAAAAATCTTCGTGAAAGGGGGAATTGGAAATGCAGCTGCTCAATACAGTGGCTTGCTAATATATTCACACTGCTTAATTTTTTCTCACAGTGCAATCGCAAATTTTTCTGTATTTTATTGGATATGTCAGTAGAGTATCCATTCAAACCGGAAGGAAAGTAGTAAAATACTGGGGTACTTTGCATTTGCATTCAGGACCCCTGAATCAGTGTTTCGTATTAGTTCTACGAAGCATTTTGTGTCGCATTTAAAGTAAAAATTTTGATTGGTCCTCTTTGCCAAACAGCTGAAGTTCAGTCGGATATGGCGGACGGCTTCTGTGAACAGCAGTTTCCAGGTCTTGCCACAGACCAGGGATGCATCTGGGACTTCCAGGACTCCATTACCCAAAGACCTCCAAATCATTTCTGTCACTGTGGCTCCATGTGTAGGGTTGGCACTAATGGCTTTTCATCTACAATCGCCCCGGTATTTGGCTCCATCTATCTTTCCATCAACACAGAGCAGTTTCCCCAACTCTGTGGAGGGATAGCAATCCCAAAACAAGATGATGCCGCCGCCATATTTCATGATGTCCATTTCGTCTTATTCAACCAAAACACCTCCTTCCACATGTTTGCTTTGCTTGTGTGAAACTTCAAACTTTGAGTATTCACTAGAGGCGTAGCAAGATCTCGTCATAAAACATCTTCTGATATTAAAATGTCACAACATTTTTCGTTGAGGTAACTGCCATCTCACTAGTCCTACCAAGTTGCAGTCAGCTGGGCTTCGCCTGATTAATTTATAATAGCATCATTTGTTTGGCAGCAATTTCGGTTACCAGTCGGAGCGATAAATGGCTGCAGAGCGACGGACAAAACCCAAACAATATGTGAGCAGTGGAAATTGTTCAGTTGCTGAAATGGGCAGAGAGCATCTCCATAACAACTGACGAAATGTCTGAGGGTACAAAGAGCGACATCACAGTCTCAGCCGCAATCAGTTGAAACTAGGAAATGGTAAGCGTCGTACTGCAGATCATGCATAGTTGAAGCACTGTCCTAAGCTCTGAAGAGATAAAAAAATAAACTAGAAATATGCATGAGTTTGTTGAGTTTGTGGCGAAAATCAATAAAAATGCTGACTACAGGCCTTTTTGAAGCATAAAGTTGAGTTTTCAAGTTTTTTTGAAAGTAATATTAAATCTTGTATCTCAAAACAAATAGCAGCTTGTCTCGTCTTGTGAGTTTTAGGTATCACTACATCACTAGTAGGTACCAATTAGTTAACTTCTGGAAGATGTTAGTGCAGGATTTTATTTATGCATTTCAGAGTGAGATGGATTCATTAGAAATACATGCCACAAATCTGATTTTTCCGATTTACAATTGCATAGCACCTTGTATTGGCCTCTCATAAGTTTGTAACATAACGTGACAAAATGCCACACGGGTGAACAGTGTCATCTAAACACTGTACTTAATGGGATGTATAGAGTATTTATTCATGCCCCTAAATTGAAAGCTGTTTGAAAGGTTTCTTGTTGTAAAGTTGATGCTTTCGAGCATCACTTGAAGTTCCGCAGATGATATACAGCAGTTTGAGATGCAGCGCTTCTCAGGAACCGGGTCGGCCCGATAAAACACGTATAAGAAAGTTCTACTTTTAGCTTTTCTGTTTACCAGATAAGGAGAGCGAAACAGAATGAGATGAGAGATGTCCGACATGCGGCTGACACGGTAGTAAAGTGAAAAATAGCAGCCAGGGCTGACCGATTGTGCTGGCTCGAGGTTGTACTTCTATTCTTAGACTCGCTCTCCTCCTTTCCCTCCCTCTTTCCTCTCCTTCTTTCTCGTTTGTCTCATATTAGTGCTTTGACATCAGCGCTCAGTCCATCTGGTGTCTGGAAGTAATCTGGATGCATTGCCTCTCAAATGGGCCGAAATGACCTATCTTCCGTGGATCTTCCTCACGACCGACTGTCATTTTTATGTATCCGGTGTCCTCATTTCCGCCCGTTTTTTCTTTTTCTTTTTTTACCAATCACCTCCACAACTGATAGAGTTATGCATCTGCTTGTTGTCCTGAGATGGGCTTAGTAAACTCTGAGGCTTCCACATAATTATAGCTGCAGAGAGAGTGCCACTGAATGCGTTCTGTGTTTGTGTGCCTGTTTTGCTGATGGCGTTAAACCTCCAAATGACTTGTGATGTCCCACACTCCTAAAATTGCATCAAAACGTTGCTCTTGGAGCCGAAAACCTTTTATGTTTAATATTGCTGAAATGGCTTTGCACTGTTGCCATAGCGATATGTGTTCATACAAAACATGTGGGACGTGGAGGTCCGGAGACCTCCATACATCAGTGCTGAGATAAGTACGGCATGTCATTTTGACGTTATGTAACACCGTGCACTGATTCAATGTGTGTGTTGATGTTTTCACCTGATTTGGCTCCTCTTTTCATATCGTCCGTTAAATCTCACACACATTGAGTTCATGTGTGTGTGAACGTATGGCTAATCTCCAGGCTGACTTAACATAACAATCAGCTGTTTGTCCATTATCCAGAAATTTGCTGTTGGCGCTTGATGTGGTACACTGATTCCTTGCATTTTGATTTTTTTTGCTGACTCATGTTTAGATTCCTAAAACGTCATATACTGGCTGACTGAACTCTGCAGAAAGACTCTGGCTAAGATCTGAACACAGCGCCGTTCCAACAGATGTCTTTACATGGCTGTTTTATGTTTCCTAGTCCTTTTTTATTTTATTATTTATCCGTGAAAAGAATACACAAAAGACTGGACTTGTTTAATCCACAGATCCCGTCCAAATGTATTCAAAGCCGAATCGATTTGAGCCACCAGGACCACCTTATTGACACATCAGTCAACATCTCCATGTAAAACATCCTTTTACTTGTCAGGAATATTTTCTTGTTGCTTTGACAGAAAAAAAGAAAATGATAATCTCCTCCTTTTAGGGCTATTTACTTGGGTAGTTCTTGCTGTGAGGCAACCATGTAATCACTACTCTCCTGTTCTTGTCCTAAACAACATCAGTTCACTGTTCAACCAACAGTGAAGAACAACAGAGACTGTGTTGTTCAGGTCAAACTCAAAATAACATAAAAGGGGACAATTTCTGCTTTGTGTGAGTAAGGTACGGGCCTACATGTGAAGTCCAGTAATGGCCAAGATTAAAACCATGGAACTTTGTGACATGAGTTGACAATGTGGACCATTATTTTTACTGTTTTATTTGAAGACACTGAATTAGAGCAAACTGGATTTCTGACTGAACTAGACCAGGAAGACCCTAAACTGTGCTTCAGGCAAGTACAAAGCCACACAGGTCCAAACTGTTGCCTAAATTAAATTATGTAGTTTTGAAGCATTAAAGCATTAATCTACCCAAGTGGAACCTAAAGATAAGACTGTAAACCTCCCCACAAATGAGCATAACATTGTCTCTTCAACAAAACGGTAAGCTCTGCGAAAACGTCAAAAGATTACTCAGATAAAGCCTCCCGTATCCTCTTACACTGGCGTGACTCCTGAACCGTTGCCTTGTGTGCAGCTCAACACATGTATCTTTATTTTACGCGTGTGGGAAGTGGCCGTGTGCCCAGTTGTCCTGCTGTCGGCCGACTGTTTCTGGGCAAGTGACTTCAAACGGCAGCTTTTTGGAGCACTGATGGACAGCATCTCATTAGAAAGCACATTAGGGTGTTTGTAGTTTGGTTTGCACTGCTGTGATGAATTGGAAAGAGAGGAGGGGCCTGCAGGAGAGCCCGTTACCATGTGAGGAGGGGCAACAGTATGATAATTGCATTGGGTGACATTTCTGAAGCTGCTCTGTAATTCAGTCTTTTTTTTTTTAATCCAAAATATTAGAGTAGGGATACCATAAAGTACATAATTATAAGTCGCACGTCCGACATCACCATACAAGTGGTTGTATGGTGAAGTGGTTCCATAAGAGCCATTGTTGTTTGTTCAATGTGAAACTGTATTGTTAGGCTGAAAATAGGGACACCAGAAGTCGCAGAGTTAGCACTTCCTGTTTAGTGATGCGATTTGTTAGTTATTCTTTAGGCGGAGCACAGCCTGTAGGTTTGAACAAAAAAAAAAAAAAAAAAAAAAAAATCACATGTAAAAGCGCATATCTACAATGTACAACTAATTATATTGGATGAAATAATTGATATTTTCAGTTAATGAAAACAATTTAAGAGCTAACAGCACATTTAGCATTTAAGCTAGCAGCAACATGAATTAGCTTCACATGTCATTTCAGCATCCTGATGTGCTCCATTTTTCTTTTGCAGTTTTACTCAGGCCAGTGGTGTGTTGAATAATAAAGCTTTTCAGGCTATATCATTGGGAAGAGTTATCTATCCGTTTAGCAACCACAGCGAGGGCAGAAAATACGATATGAACACCTTGAAACGTCTCAAATTTCTGTTGATTTAAACATATATTAGTCGTGCGCTCCACAAATCTAGCTTTTTAAAGCTTTTGTTCGAAGGAAACCTTACAAAGCTCCATTTGCAGTTTGCCACAAAGCCTAAACACCATTCACAACAAGAAACACAGTGGTGGCAGCATCATGTTGTGAGGATTTTTTTTTTTTCCCTCATGAGGGAAATAAATGTTGAAGGGAAAAAAGGTTTAGACCAAAATATATTCATAGTCAGTATATTCCAGTCAAAGTCCTTATCTAAATGTAGCTTATAGTATGTAGCAAGACTTGAGCATAAATATGAATGTAGATGCTAATAGGTCTCTATGTAAGTTATTTCCAGGAGATGAATTACAATAATCCAGAAATGAACAAAGACTCCTATTTATCTCAGCCAGCAGCTAAATTAATTTTCAGAATATGATTCAGAAAGTTTTTCACACCATCCAAAAAATGGTTTAAAAAAAAAAATCATATACTGAATCTCTTCACTATAACTGCTTGAATGATTTTCGGCGGTAAGAAGTAAGGGCTTATAGTCTGTGTGAAGTGTTACACAAGTCTGGTTTAATCAGTTTCTAATATTCACTTCTTCCCTCAAACTCTGCGCTTTATCCTCCAGCTGTCAGTTACTTCCCTCTCTTTCTCTTTCAGAGTGATTCATGGATATCTTTTATCATTTCTGAAAGTAGGGTTCATCTGTACTGAACTATGCAACTCCCAAAACGGGGAGAAAGGAACACAGTAAAGATTCAAATAAAGAGGCTACATGCTGCGTGGGCGCATGTGTGTGTGTGTGTGTGTGTGTGTGTTAACAAGAGAAGAGGAGGAGAGAGGGCAAGCGAGGCGCTACTGTCTCAGACTTCACATGATTTAATCAATCCCATCCATCACATCTGGGTAATTAGACAGCAGCATGGATCGCATGACCAGAGTCCATCAGTCAGAGCGCAAACACACGCCTGCACACCCCTCACGTTCACACACCTCTCCAGTCTTACACAAACACACCGCAGCTCGACAACGAGAGGAGAAGGTTTTGTCACCATCACTGCGTCCATTGAGGGTGAGGGCTTTCAAAACGTGCAGATACTAAATCTTTGGGTTTATATTTTAATCTAAATGTTATATATAATTTCTGTTTTTTATTACTGCCTTGTACTGAAGAACTTTGCTCATCTTTTGATGAAATAATTTTCAAAATATGAGCGCCTCTTTCATCTGTCTCGGTGTTTCACCGAGCCACCGCCCAGGCTGGCAAATTACAGGCATACATACAAATACACACTATTTTTTACACTTCTATTTGTAAAAAGAAAAAAAATAACCATTTATGGTCACACTTTATTTGAAGTTGTACTAAGAGTTGCATTAAAAGTCCATTAAAAGTGTCATTATTTACCGAATGATTCTTCATGACGACAGTCATAAACATTCATAAAGACTCCTTCATGTTCACAACAGGTGTTATGTCATGTTTACGACAATGTCATGTCAGTCTTATGCACACCCTTCCAATAAAGTGTTACCCCACTATTTTCCTTCCTCTTCATAATTGTGTTGGTCTACAAATTAAAATCGTGCCTTGCAATTATCAATATAACTCATTTGTCTTCCCAAGTATATTTTCATAGATAGTGTAGCTTTATGACAGCAGCCTTGATACAAGTTTAATGTTTTTCATCAAAAGGCTTTTTTCAGTTACTTTTATTTTGGTAGAATTGTGAAAATGCTGACCATCGAAATGTTTCTTTAGCGTTAACCGAGCGCCGCTTGAAATTTGAAGCCGAGACAACAAAATTGCTTCCCGACACTTCAGACACATCAAGTCTTCATTTAGATCCTTTCTTGTACCGAGAAAATGTTCCTGTTCGTGTGAGAGTTACATTTCAATCTCTTTCGAAATGAGGACCCAAGGAACGGTGACTTTCTGGAGAACTCAAAGCGGATTTTGAATAAAGATCCACAAACCTGATTATCGTGTAAGCGGCTTGTTTTCAGATTGATTAGCCGTGACGGCCCCGTCAGTCTGTGATGAGTTCCGTTTCCTGACATTTAAATTTGAAACCCAGAAGAAATCTGACACAATTACAGTAGGCCAACTCCAGGCGTTAACAAACGGATATGAACGACCTAAAACAAACAAAACAGAACCTGTGTTTAAACACATTCGCTATTCGCTCCAGCTACATGTGAAATGTTTTCTTGTTCTCGTATGGGAAGTCGTGGGAGCGAAATATTGGCTTTGCTCCTTTAAAACAATGGAGGCTTTTTGTCGCAGCATGAAACTCGTTGCATCTGCTTTGTGAAATTCACACATTCAAACGCCACAAATCAGTAGCTTATGATCGAAAGCGTTAAGGGACAAACAATACCCCTTTCATTGCAAGCTGCAGCCTGAGCTGGTGCAGTGCAACACGGAAATGAGCAGCAACCTCTGGCTTCAGTTACAAAGCAACAGCATTGGTAGAGCTACAGAGAGGAAGAACCAAAGATCTCCGCACAATTATTTCCACGTGTTGACATTTTCATGTATTTCTGCATTTTTTTTTTTTTTTGGTTTTAAATTCAAAGCTTAATCTGTGCCTTCAAGCTAACTGAGACATCACATTGCCAAATGTGATGCAAATTTCTGTCAGTGTCGTTTCCCACCGTATGGTTAAAATAATTATAGTATTTAATAAATCAAAGACCCACAATAACGGTTCCTGGATCAGAGCATGATATGCATTTAGCATGCAGATTAGCAGTAATCCCTTTACAATTTGTAATCGATATAGAATAGAATCTGTACGCTTTGGGTTTATGTTTACATTAATTTGATGGGAGAGAAAACATGAGATTATATAAACTCGTGAATGTGTGCCTGTTTCATGAACGCCTGTGTTTATATCAATGTCACTGTCTGGATAATTTACTGCAGATTCCTACTGCATTCACACACTTAATTTCCTCTTCAAAAAATATAAAGATTCCCACAGATTTTTAATGAAGAATTGCGAATGTTTTATGTTTAAGATAACTTGGCATTCGTTTCTAAAATGTAAATGGAACATTTTCAGGCATTAAAGAAAAGCATAACTAAAAGCGATAGATAGATGGATGGACAGATCATCAATAGATGGATGGAAGCAATCTTTAAAAATAGGACAGAACATAAAGTCTGTGATGAATAATGTTTTCTTTACCATATTTATCCAGACCTGGAAAATAGGCCACTTGAAGAAAATTGCTTACTTTCCCGAGCTGTGTAGCAATCCTGTAATTACCTCAACAGATGACAGAGTTTTGTTGTCGGAACACGTGGCAACGGAGTACTTCCTCAATTTGCCTTCGTTGGCTGTGACATTTATCTCGTCGTTTCCATCTTCTGTTTCGGCTTCCGGCGCGCGCTCTTAAAAACCGATGCAACTGCAGATCTCATCCTCATTTGCCATTATCGCATCCCGTCGCCGTGTTTGTCGCTCTGTTTCATTTTTAGCGCTCAGAGTTGTTGTCTGAGCAGGTAAGAAGTTGACTCGCATTAAAAATGAAGCACATTTGTCACAGAAAGCAGAGAACGAGAGGCGCAGTTGTAGAATTTACAGGATTTAAATCTTGCTCAGTGCACTATTCTGCTGTCAGTGTGCATGGATGTCTGTTATGTTCTCATGTGTACCTGCTTATACACAAATAAGGTAATTATGTAACTTGGTAACTTCTACATGCTTTAAGTCAATGTGATACCATGCGTGCAAGACCCCACATAGTGAAGGAGAGAGAAGTAGGTCAGTTATGCTAGCTTGACTTTGACAATAGTAACATGTAGATGTGCTGTGGAAATCTGTGGGTTCGGTTAAAATAAGACGACCCACACTCTGACAGAATAGAGCAGGTGTTAAAGTCAGCTCATCAACCGCCGCTGAGTTCAGACGATCACTGATTGATACTAACTGCAAAGTAAACATCAAGACTGAAAACGTTATGCTGTAACGGATTGAATTTTCTGTTCTTTGTGTGGGGAAATGTTTGTGCGTTTTTCGATGTTGAATCTTGATGTACTATTGGAACTGTTGTCAGTTGCTACAGCAACGGGTCTGTGCGTAGCGTAGCCGACAGACTGTAAGGAAAAAATGAAATATGAGTGGTTTTGAGTTATTAGTCAAAGTTTTTCCGTGTGTTCTTTTCTTGTGCTGTGGCGCACTGCATTAAATGAATAATACCTACATCCCCAGGTTTCATTTTGTTAACAGCATAGACCTTTTGGCGCCTAATGTTGTGCGAATGCGCAAAATTTCCAGATGACAACAATGGCATGCAACGTGTCTATAGATACCATAGCAACTACTTTAGCATTGTATTTTATCCTATTCTTCCAACCGACTGCTGGATTATGGTTAAGTTGGGTTTGATGTTTGTCCCGGATCCAAACCAGAGAAGTATGTTTGGCCCCGTCTCCTATCAAATAGTTTCTGTTCAAAATGAAGATAATCATCTGCTTGAGCACTCATCCTTTTGGTTGTTTTTGACTTGGGCATATTAGCTCTACATCACAGTTAATTAGCTCTGTATTTACACCAAATATTCGTCTGAGTGCCACTAAAGGCGACTCGAGCACCTCAACTTTAAAGAACACTTTCAAGTTGAGCTTTTTCATACTGTTTTAATTCTTTTTTTTCTCCCTTCTTCTACCGATTGTCTAATGATACAACCCGACACACTGGCTCGCTGAACCATTGCGCGTCTTGATTCGTTCTGACGGTAACGTATTGCTAGCGTTCTATCAAAATCCAAAGAAGCCATTCACACGCGTCAACAGATGTATTCATTAATCACATCTTTGAGATGATGCAGTTTAGTGGCTCTTGCTAAGCTGGCATTTCTCATTACACTTTTGTGGACACATGCAGACAGATTACCCGGCGTGGGTGCAAGGGAAGAATGAAATTTTAAAAAGCCGATGCAGATAAAAGGAATAGGGAGTTTCTTTTAAGTCAAGACATGACAGAACACCGGGAAGGAGAGTGTGGGGTACACGAAATGCAATGCATCACTGAGCCACCTGAGCACTTGACTTTTTCCTCTGATTATATATTCCGTCCCTTTCCACTGCTGCACGTCTTTTCCCCTTCTTCTCTCCAACCCCGGTCTTTCTTTTTTTAATTTTTTTTTTTTTTATCTCAGCTCCCCTGACTGTGCCCTGACACTCCAAAGCTCTGCTCCCCTCATTAACTCTCTTTCATGAAGCTGCAGATGACAATAATTGGTTTGAAAACTGAAGACAATGGCAGACAAGGATTATCCCCGGCTCACACCCACCGCCACCCTCCTAAAACCCGCCCTCCCCCCCAGTCCCACATGGAGGACGTGGGTATTCTGCATCCTCCCCATTTCATTCACTTCCTTTATACATCTTATCTCTCTTCCTTTTTGGGGGGGGGAGCTTTCTTTAAATCCTCCTCCTTTCTGCGTTGCTCAGAGGACTGCGAGATGTCTCTCTGCGGGGGGGAACATCGCCTTGTTTTTCCAGAAAACCAAACGTGACGTTGCTAATGCAACGACACACACACACCCACGCACACGCCCACACACGCCAACATAGAGACAGCTCCGTGAAATGTAACTGGCTTTTGATTAAACGCCGTGACTGATACGATGTCATCTTCCCAGGGAAAGTATGAACTTGTGACGGAGGGAAAACGGAGCAGCTTTGCACATCTAGAAGGAACTCAAGCTCAGATTTGTAATATTAAAGTCTTGCAACAGATTCTTGATTGAATTTGGGGTCTTTACTTTGACTGAGCCATTTGCATTTCATCTAAACCAGCCGTCTAGCTGTGGCTTACGTTTTGTGATTAGCGTTGCATCTCTGTCTTCCTTGCTTAAGAAAACACAACACAACGCCGTCACTGCCTTGTTACTGTGCAGGTTGGATGTTCATGGTGATGTGCTAGCGTTAAGTTTTCTCCAAACTTGGTGTGCTGCATGTTCAGCACAAAGTTGAACATGTTTTCTGTCCTCTGTGTTGCTTTTGGCAAGCTTTTGAAAGAAGCTGCATATGGTCTTCTTTTAATAATCAGGCTAATTTTTCATAAAAGTCCTATATGTGGGGTGTACTAGCAGTCTCTCACCCGAGCTGTGCAACTGTGCAGGGATGAATACAAATTTATGCCACACTTTTCTGATTTTTTTTTTTTGGCTTTTATGTTCACAATAAAAATGACGGTGGATGAACCGCAGAGATTTCTCTACTTTGTGTTTGGTTTATCTCTATCATGGAACAACCCCTATAAAATACACCAAGATTTGTGGCTGCAATAGACAAAATGTGAAAAATGTTCCTGGGACATAAATAATTTTGAAAGGCACAATCGTACAGCGGCAGCATAAGAATCGCATTATAATCCACCCCCCAACCTCACAAGTCGTTTTATCTCCGTTGCTGTCTCCCAGTCCGTGGTCTTTCTCTCTCCGTTTGTGAGAAACCTTGGCTGTGGCTTATCCCTCCCTCCCACCTCTTCCATCCAAAGGGGCTCTCGGGTTTCCCCTGAAACTGCTTCAATGTAATTGATAATGGTCTGTAATTCACTTCTAGCTCCTCTCGGCTGGTCAGAGGTCCACTTGTGTACGAGAACAGAGGAATAATCAGCAGGTGTGCGAGTGTGTATATGAGAGAGACAGGATAAGTTGTGAGTCTTGTAGATTTTGCCACCTTGTTATAAATGAGTGTTTTGAGTTTCTATGTGCTTGTTCTACGATGCGTTTGTGTGTTGGAGATTGCAGCCGCCATTGGGGGAACTTTGGTACCTTTGCTACTGTGGGCAGTAACAATACCTCATTTTACACAATGTAATGATTATGAAATGGGACAATTAGGACATTCTATGGGAACAAAGAAAACCAATGGAGGTTGTATGATGCTTTGGAGAATGTGAAGCTGGGAAACCTTGCCCTACCATCCATTAGGTAAGTGGCATGTTTCATAGCAACATCCAAAGCATTTTTACGAACCATCTACAGTACACCCTATCACAGAAAAAGTATTCCATAAAGGCCATGGGCTGTTCTTGTAGGATCATGACTCTAAGGTAACTACAGTATAGTACATGTTGAGGGAAACAACAATGCATTAAGGGGTTTCTGCAACCATCTTGGTGCCCTGAGCAGCACAACACACCTTCATGGGTGGACCAAAACACTATTAGGCAGGCGATTATTATGTGACACCTGATAATGTGTAAATTACAGTGTAATGCTAAATCGGAATCATCTAACATGTTGCATAACTTCCAAAGTTGAACGTGATTTCCATCCACAAGTAGAGAATGCAAACACAAGCTCAGACGTTGCGATGAGGCAACAAGGAAGCAACAACCCTCCCACCCTCAAGCAACAGAGGAGTATGAATAATAAAAGCATCCCATATGTTGCAGCTTGTAAAACTAGATCACCAACTGTGTGCCCAAGGATGTTTGGGATGCTCAGGGGCACCTCAGGGCATCTGGGGTGGTCGGCTTCAGACCTAGCAGGCTGTCCGCTGCACGTTGCCCACCTCGGGGTGACACACACACCCACACACACTGTGAGGACTTACAGCGACCTCAAAAAACATGGCAGGAGCCCCTGTAAAAGTTCCCTTTTTCCAACAGTTTTCAAACAGTGGACAGCAACAGTTTATTTAATTGAGCAGACTTTAGGTTCTTATTCCATTTTGTACATATTTTACTGAGATTATTATCATTATCAAAGAGGGTGTCCATCACAGCATGCCAAAGCGTTTAAAGCATTTCAAGGGTTTCCATGCGTCACATGCGTTAAGATGCAATTACCAAAGCAAAAGGGCAAAACATTTTGCTCATGGTAAGATAAAACTTGGGTTCTTGAAGTACTGGACTTCATTACTGAAGTGTTAGCGTAGATATTTTTACAAGTTGTTGTTTGTACGTCCACGTCAAGAGTTCAGTCTTTTATGTTTTGTTAAAGTCAGGTATCAAATCTTTTGTCTGAACTAAAGGTGAAGTTCCTGGTCTTCCATCCCAAGTCCAGTTTATGTTTCAAATATTTCATCCCTCATCCCATGTCAATATGGAGGTCTTTCATTTCAGGTTTAGTTTTTTTTTTTAAGAAGCACGTTCTAGTGAGGTCTCAAGTCCCTGAAAAGTTGCTTTTTAAGAGGTCAGTTCAAATCAACTCTTAAGACTTCAACCAAAGTAAAATGGAAGTTTTAAGTTTGTCAATCAAAGTCAACACTTAAGTCCTTGAAAAATAAGTACAAGCCAAGTTCCAAATTGAGTCTTGCATTTTTTCAGTATTTTTTTCCCCAAGTTCAAATAAAATATCAAATCTTCTATTGTGTCCACTCCCAGATATTGACAAAGCCCCAGGGTAGAATCCAAGACTCAGACTCTCAGATCTACCATCCAGAGTGGTAGTCAAAATGAGGCACAAGTCAAAAACCTAAAAATCACACAATCGATGAGAGAAGCTGGAATGCATACAGAAGTCGAGACAAACTAGCAAAGAGGGGAGAGAACCTGAAGGATTAGATGGGAGAAAAGTGATTCTGAAACCAGGTGTACAACATGCGGGCAGAATCAGGAAGACGCTGGACTGCAAAACCTGAGATAACAAAGGAATAAGGCAAGCAAAGTACAAGGAATGACGGATACAGCTATTGTAGCTAACTTTGTAAGACTGTAGCGAGGGTCTAAATGATTTCTTGGAACGTGGCAGTGAAAATATGGCAAATGTCAACTCAAGTAATAAGTAACAGTTTTTGTCTTGTAGTGTAGCATAAAAGGAAAAAAAAAATCAACAATGAAAGCATGTTTTCCAATAAAAACCATAAAATTGCAATAGAATAAGTGAAAAATAAACAAGCCATAATCTCACAAAAGGTGACATTTGTTGCAACGTGTTTTTTCCTATAAATATGAAATAGTAAAATGAAATCCTAGTCTGATATCTGGCCTATATTTTACACCATGTTTAAACACAAAGTAACCTCAAACTACGATTACACCTTTCACAAAACGAAAACTACGGCGTCGACATGTATCCCTAACACCTTTTTGGATTGTGTCTCGGAGCACCAAGAGTTAGCAATCATAAAGTACACCAGCAAACTCCCACCTCTCCCCGCTTCTATTTGTTGCTCCACTGCACTTTTGAATTAAGCCCACAGATTTGTTTTCTCTCCAACATTTAGCGGACTTATCAGGTTCTGACATGGGTGTGCTGTCGCTGTCACAGTGCTGGCCCGTCCCCTCTGTTGGCAGCGAGCGGGAGAGTTGCTTTGTTTGTCGAGATGTGTTCAGCAATTCAATTTTCTCTGCTCCGCAGGACAGCTGAAAAAGCAAAAGGATTGAGGAGGCAGTAATTGAAAGACAGCAAAGCTCATAGCACGGATCCTTTCGTAGCCTTGTTTTGCCCCCCCCCCTTTTGGGTTTATAACACCTACACTTACTGTACATTTGTCATGTCTGTCTCATCAGAAGTCTCTGTGGACAGTCCGCCTGGTTATCCGTGAAATGATCGATAGTCATGCAGAAGTCTGTTTTCAATAATATGCTTTGTTTTCTTCTAAAAGCTGGATTTCTGGCCATGTTTTGAGCCAAAGATGTGAAATTTGAATGAAACATTTTCCACAAATTCCTTTTGTAATTATTGAAAATGTATCAAATCTAGTTTTTTAAAATCACATCATTTGGTTATTTGTACAATTATGAAGACTAGGTACTCAAAAATAATTGTGAAAATAAAACTACATCCAACTTTATGTGCAGGTCAAAGGAATTAAAGTTTATTTGGAAAGGGGTCTTTTTCTAGCTTCTGTGACTTTGACTTCTAAATGAATGCAAAATTTACTTTCATCTGAAAAAAATGTGGATGCTTAAGGAATAATTCAGTCCTTTCTCCACTGGACAGTAGGACAAGTTCTGATATGGTCAAAACCCCAGGAAGTGCAACAATTGCAATTGTTTCTCCCCAAAACTCTCTACCATTCCTCTCAAAACCTCAGTTATCTGTGCTGTTTGTGCACCTTTTTCTACCGCGATTTTTCCTTCCACTCAACCTTCCACCACCTTCTTTCGATCTAGCGCTTTTTGAACAAATAGCTTATGATTTCTCTGATAAGATATTGATTTAGCCTTTAGTTTCAATGGCATCACAAAATGAGGGTAAGAAAAAAAAAAAAATAGCTGAAACATTTTTGTGGCGGTTGAATATGACCAAGTGCTAACAGGTGTAAAGTCATGGTTGTGATGACCATAACATGACTGTAGCAAAGCAGCTTGGTATTCAAATATATGCTTTTTATCATCATCGTTATTATTATATTCAGAGTTACTTACTAAGTAAAGTAAGGTAACTAATTTATCCCCTTTAAAAAAGTTGTTTACTTGAGGCACTTCAACCTTGGACATTTTTAGTGCTCACTTTTGTAGCTTCTGTGATCTCATGTTCCATTTCCAATGTTTTCCTCAAACAAAGAGGGTCTTTTAATGAGCGCATAACTGGGTCTGTGTGAATGTTTCTGGCTGTTATTTTGGCCTGAGACAAGATGTGGAGTCACGCTGCATTATTCAGATGGGATGGAAGATTATGCACCATCTGTGTCCATTTCCCCGTGGCCCTGTCAGAATTGATCCGCAACCCTTGACCTTTTCGGAGTGCTTTCCAGCCGATCCGTCCTGTCAGTGTGTTGCTCGACAGGCGTGTGGGTGTTTTGTATATTTGCCATGTTTTGGGCATGACTCAGCCCGCATCTCCATAACCTTTTCGCTCGGTAACAGAGTGCAGGTCAGGCACACTCGGAAAGATGATTCTTTCTGCTTTTACGTTGTGGCTCATATCAAAGGTCAAGGTTTGTTTTTTTTTCCCTCCTGCTAGGACGGGATACTAATGCACAACGTAAAATGTTTTTGCTAAATAGGTCATGCTAAATAACAAATATGTTTCGAATTTTATTTTTCGGCTAAGTGTTTGTGTTCAAACAAGCGAGCTTCGTAAATAATTCACAATCCTAACCTTGATCACAAAACAAAAGACTTGCTGCTTCAAAGTGCTCGGCTACACATTGGTGTAAAATTGATGTTGGTTTTTATTTAACAAATACAGTTCTAAAGTAACTAAACGATTTTGTGAAAGCCTGATCTCTGCCATTGGTGAATATGTGTGAGGGATTGAAAAAGGGTCACTTGAAGTTTTAGTTTCATAAACATCAAGGCATTAAAAGTGATGACTCACAGGGTCGAGGTGTTTTGTTATTCTGGATTGTTAATTTTAAAAAAAGTGATTCCATTTTGTGGCCATGTTTGCACTGATGATTACTGGGAAGCCTGAAGATTTCTCAGGAATCAGGTTTTTAGCAACTCAATGTGGTGATTAAGAGAGAGTACAAAGTACCATAGTGTTCCTGACTGTCTTTTCATCTATTGTCAAATCTTTGTGCATCTGAAAATGACTTGTGGATATCCACCAACAAACTCCATTCATGTGCTGAGCAGAATAATTCAGTGTGTCCAGCTTTTTCTGGAACATATATAGGCAAGAATTCCAGTAATATATTTTTGTTGTGCTTGTAAATTAGATCGCATAGTAGTGAAGTAATCTTTGTAACTGAGCAACAACAACAACAAAAAACAAACATACGTACATCTACATACATAACATACACACAGTTTTAAAAATCCCTCTCGGTTCCTGTGATCTCTCATTTCTCGAGGTGAAGTTCAGAAATGTTGCTATGAAACGGTCTCCAATAAGTAGGCAACCATGCGTGATTTGAGTCTGCATCTTGCTGTCATATCAACATTAATATCTATTTATTGAGTTTAAGAGCAGGACTGCTAACTTAAAGTTTTAACTTTTAATTTTTTTTTTGTTTTTCCATACTTCTTTTGATAAATTGCTATGATAACGCACGGATAACAGCTGACAAGTGTTAACAATAGTTTGCAACACAAGCAAGAAATTTAAATAAAGTCGCACAATCATCAATGACTTGTCTGTGACGACTGAATACAGTCGTGTGTTCCTTCTCGAACCGGACTGCGCTTTCGCCTCACTTAAGCACGATCCATTGTCCTTAAAGGAACAAATTGCCCGTGTGATGAGCTTGAACTAAACGACTAACTTACAGTAATTCTGGGCCAGGCGTGGGACGCTTGAATACAAAGTAGAACATGAAAGGCCAGGAGCCTCGGCTCTCAAACAGAACACATCAAAGAGCAGACAGGCGAGTGACACCAAGCTTTCCCCTGATCCTCCACAAGTCAAAAAATGGGAACAAGTGCTTGACAGTACTCCCTAAATCGCTCCCCACCTGAGCGATTCTCCAGACTCTTCTTCTCTAAGCTATCTGCTCTTCATCTCCCCTTCTCAGCTTCTTTGATTTTTTTTTTTCTTTTATCTTTGATTCTTTTTTTTTTTTTCCCTTGCCAGGGCAGAGCTGGTTGAGAAGTTAAGGTCATTAGGGGTCAGTATGGTTTTGATGAGCTCAAATTGTTCCGCTTTAATGGCAACCCTTGAATGTCAGCGAGGTCGCACTCCAGGTGACGTGAGCCAGACTGAGGCGTTCCCACCTATCGAGTGGATTCCTTTCTGGGATACCTAGGCGGTGCAAGATTCTCTCCCTGATTGGAGTTAATTAGACCTCGTGAAGTGTGGCACTGACAGGCTTCTTATTCTGATTAGAGAGATCGGCTTCCTGCGAGAGGCAGAACTGATGAGGCTGTCTTATGCAACGCATCATCACCCTGCGGAGTTGGCTGTTCTGCCCCACACCTCAACGTCTGAAATCGACTGGTCCTTGCTTTTTCTTTTTTCCTTGGTTCGGACGATCAAATTGGATTTGAAAGAGGTTTTTGTCCCATCACCGCCTCCTCAACACACGACGACAGCGTCGGGTCCAGAGTGACAGCGGCGCTGGAAGCAAACAATGTGGCTTGTGGAGCAACATGGAGAACAACGGTTCATGGAAAGATGCCAGAATAATAGGTTGCGCTCATGCTCAGGGCTTGATTCGGATCCAATCTGAATCATTTGCAAATACCACTGCAGGCAGGCTGTCCTTTAGAGTGGGGTTGAGGAACACATTTGATTTGCCTGCTTTTCACAAAGGCTTTAGCAACTTCTAAGAACTCTAATGTAACAAGACTATCATGATTCAGCGTAGTTGGTCCGTCATGTGTTGCACTGAGTACTGTCTTTAAAACTGATGCAACTCTGAGTGCGGTTTTGAAGGTGTTTTGTTTTGGGTGCTATTATATTCAAACAGTGACACCGTGTGCCTGGGAGGAGTACTGCATTGAGTCCAACTGGCATAAACACTGGATAATGGTGAATTTGCTACTCATTTGGTTCAATGAAGCAATGCACAAATATAATTGGTATTGCCATGTTTATCTTCTAGTCAAAAAAAGACTTAATCTTTAGTAGTAGAACTCTGTCGAATGTGTTTCAAATGTGTTTTAAATTCAAAAATGTGTTTGTGAATTTAAAATGAACACAATAACCCATTATTTCTTAATATGATCAATGCATACATTGTAGTGGGTCTGCAGCCTGGCAAGAATGAGCTAAATAACGGTAAAGTTCAATGATGCAGGAGTACGTAAAGGACTGGAAATTACAGAGGTACAGTTATTCACAGGAACATGATGAGAAATAGGATGGCATATTTCACATGTGTTGGACAATTTTTATTTTCAGCTGGACGTTTTAAGGCCTGCTTTTGAGCCCCAAGTGGAAATCGTGAATCGTGGAATTTTTACAAATAATGTACAATTTGGGAATTTGGTCAAATATCTTTAAATTTTCCTAGTTAAACAACAGAGACATATTTATAAAGCAGGAGAACAGCTCAAATCCACTTATCAAAACTTATCAGCGGAACTGAGATTTTCATGAAGCCATATGTACCGAGTCGAAGTCCTTTAGTAGTAAATCTGAAAATAAATACAAGTTTAGCTGGTGTCACTAGAACATAAGGGCAGCTCCCTAAACCCTGCTTGAAGTGGATTATTCCCCTCAGAAACTCTTGTGGATTCTGCGTTATAAGTGGATAAAGCAGTATCCACTTGTTAATAAGTGAGGAAACTAGAGCACAATTATAAGCCATGTAATGCATTTTGTTTTGAGGCGCTAGTGCTAACAGCACAGGTAACAGGTATCAGAAAAGACAAAAACTGTGGAAGACATGCAACAACCCTGCGCTAGGCTTAAATTATCTTCCCTTTCATTTTTTTTTTAGAACAAATTCTTGCTTGTATTTTAATCAGAGATTTACATAACGTTAAAGACGCAACAAACTAATCCTCCAATATCACACAGCAGTAAAGGGGAACCTTTTTTTTTGGTAGTGGGACTGTTTCCAGTGCTGTTGCTAAACGCTGAGCTAGCTTAGGGCATTTGACCTATCACCTTTGAACTACATTTAAAAACCAGTGGTTAGAACTGTTAAAGTCTTTTCATCTTTCACTTTTCAGCGTCGGCTTTGAAGCATATTTCTATATATATTAAACAGGAAACTAGATAAACTAAATGACCTGCAGCCATTTATATGGGGCAACAAACAATTCCTAGAGCTAGCAGACTTCTGCCTGTTTGATTTTTATATCTTTGGGACTTGGGGATCAATGCACAAGTTTGGATTTCTTCTTTTTTTTATCTTTTTCTTCCTCTTCATAGAAGAGAGTTTGAAGGCTCTCCCGAAATGAAAACAAACTGCTCCCCTTCACGAAGGATTGGTCGACTCTTCTGCAAATGTGTACTGACTGAGTTAAAGGGGATTTACTTTGTGTAGAATGTTTTCTCAGCTACAGCAGCCTGGCTCTTCTGTTTCCCACAGATGGCTTGTCAGTCATGCAGTCTCCAACTCACCAGAGATCCAGAAGTCTTCTAAAGATTTTTTGCTAAACATATCCGCGTGAGTCATTCTTTGTCAAACTTTGCCTTTCTCTCTTTTTACTTTGGTGCCGTCGTAGAAATAGTGTTTTCACGATGCACAAAAGAAAACAAAAAAACACACACACACACTTTTGGGGCCTTCGGAGCGCCTATACTCCGTAATACATAATGCAGCTCCAGCATGCATAAGTAAAAGGGTCAAGGAAAGGATAGAGCGGTGGAGGTATTCAGATAGCATAAACACTCTCAGAGAAACTTGAATTTAACTGTTGGAAACACAGTAATCATGGATACTTTGTTCGCTGTTACTGAGAGTCAGGTAAGTAATCAAGAGGCTGTTTCCATGAATTCTTTCCTCATTAGCGCTTTCCTCTTCACTACCGCTTCCATCATCCTGATCACGACATCTTTAGATTTGAAGAAGTTGGCTCAACAAGAACAGAGCCCTGTTGAAAAGCAAAACTACAAAACTGAGCTCATTTATCCACCACACTTGTCCTACTTTAACAGAGAAATTTCAATTACCTACAAGGATCTGTAGATGGATTACATTCAGGGCTTTAATCTCCTGATCAAAATCTTAAAATCGGGAGGAGAAAAAAACTGCAGGTATTTGCATTTTGTATCGCCTAAATCCTTACCAGGTTTTAAGTGGAGCTTCACAAATGAAAACAGGAGAAACTGGAGCAGGAGACAAAACAAACTGAGAGTTTGCAAATGGTTGAAAATTGCTTTGAAACTCTTAAGAGATTATCAACCTCTTAAATAAAAACAAAGAACCACTTGTGAATTTGTAACCATCAAGCGAACCTTTAATAATCACTTTGACAAATGACTGCTTTAAAGTAATTTATGGATATCTACTTGTGGTCCAATGCATGAAAATGTGACTATGCGAGACTCTTAAGCTAGGAGTTGGACGATGTGTGGACAATGGTGGTAGGAGTTTATGTTCTGTCCATGGCCCACCCGCCATGCCTGCTGGTGGTGGTCATGGGCCCCAGTGGCGCTGGTGCATGGCAGCTTTGCTTTTGCCATGGTAGCTGTGGCTACAACCCAAGTAGCTTGCCACCATCAGCGTGTGAATGTGTGTGTGAATGGGTGAATGTAGTACGAAACGGTGTGGGGTCTTCTGAACTTGAAAAAGCACTCTACAAGTACAGACCACTCAAAGATGTGAACTAATTGGCTGGAGAACATCAAAAGTTTGAGTTAATTGGGGTTCATAATCTGACATCCTTAGATAGAAACAACTGCCCCAAATGGGCATCAGAAAGGAAATCTTCACTGTTCACAAAAATGTATCTAGGAGCTAAAATACGTAGATACCAATGATATGAATACAAGTGGTTTGCTTCAGATAAGACATAGAAGTGTTTCTGCCACACCGTACCACAAAATGCTCCACCAGTCATGTGTCACTGGAGTCTTCAACTCCAATCACTGCACAATAAATGTACTCCTGAATCGTGCCAGTTTGCTTGGGGTGGGCCAATAAAAGTCTCTTGAGGGCATTCAAGGTTCCAAGATGTGTTCAGGGCACTCTGTCTCCACCGTTCTCAGTGACTGACCTGTTGCCCTAATGTAACCTGCTATGTTAAGGTAACGGGTCTGTAGTCATTGAGGACATACAGATGAAATTTCTCGGGTACTGAAACAAGGCAGGATGTCTCCCTCTTCATTAGAGCTTTCTCCCGGGTCAGGCTAAGGTTACCGAAGTGTTACCTAATGCCACATACCAGGAGCCCACAAGCTGTCGTGTCTCTGGAGCTGAAACTATCTGGGCCGCTTCAGTGTCTCCGGCAGCCATTTTCACCTGACTCCTACAGACGGTTAAATGGAATGGAGAGATGAAGGGGCCACCAGCGTCGCTTAGTGGAGTGTTTCTAAGCCTGTTTTACTGTCTGCTTCTTGTCACTGTATGATTTTTATGGTTTATTATGTCCACCAATGCCTCTCAGGTGACTACAAGCAGAAGCAGATTTAGATACTGTATTTCTGTAATATGTCAAAGTGATTGAAGCGCTGCACACAGAACAGACCGCTGGAAAGTGTCATTGTTCCGCTTGGTGTTTTAGCTCTTATATGGGTTGTCTTTATTGAGCAACACTGTATCCCTGTTACAGAGCGTTACGATGTGTTCATGTCATATAAACCTCTTAAGGCCACAGGCATTTCATTTGAGACATTTATTGTAGCAGCGCTTCACATGGCACACCGCCACAGGAGTACAGGAGAACACGTTGCTGTTATTCATAACCGTCTTGAAGGGAAATGAGCAGCTGTGCATTATTCATTTTGCACAGCCCAAAGTAGAAACCAACTATGTTCCTTTCACTTCACCAGATAAGAAAACTCTTCTCCACTGAACCTGTCAATTTTATGTCTAACATTTCATTAAACCTGCAGCTTTCATAGCTGTACAAATCAAAGGTGTAGTGAGCCCATAGCAGCAGGGTGACGCTGTTCTTCCTGCCTCCTCCACGCTGGGAGCTGCTCTGTTGAATTGATTACGTCTATAAAGGTGCTCGCCACCTGTAAAGCGACGCAGCGTGAGCACATGGAGGTGTTTGGACTCCTCCTCTGGCGTATATCCAGTCTTTTGGGTGGGGGTGGCAGTTCTGCTGATTATTTCAGTCAGGTGGCAAGTGTGAAAGGTGCCACAATCAGGCTCTTTTTTTTTTTTTGAGGACATCTCGCTGGAGGAATTTGTATTGCTTTCAACAATGGTGTGATAAACGAGGGCTTGTATCAGCACTGATTAATGAAGCCTTCATTATCTCCAGCTTTCCCTCTCGCTCTCTCTCATCGCCTCGCATGGTTAGGGCGCATAGATTTTGCACTCTGTGATGGGGCTGGAAACAATAGGACAGTGCGCCTTCCCGTTCTCTTCCTCATCATAACTCGTTCTTTTGTCTCCGTTCTCAGTGACGGATTGACTCGACTCATGAATGTCACTTTCTCGTGCGTTTCTTCCTCGTTTTCTGCAAGCCGTGAATGGCGAAGGGGGATGAATGAGGAGGCATCTGTATTTATAAAAAAGCTGACTTTTCATCCACCGCTGTTTTGTAAACTGCTATAAACACCGATTCATAAAAAGCCTATTGTTGTGCATGTGTGGTTTTAGATGACATGTCTACATATCAAACTCTGCCAGCATTGGATGACATTCAACACTTGGAGCGCTCGGCGGTCGTAATGCTACAAGGCACCACGCACATCCTGTTTGATGGAATCTATTAGAGAAATGAAATTGCCCTGAGTTAATTTGATCTGGGTAATATTAGCCTAATAGAAGAGCATCGCGTTCTGAGCTGAATTTGAATCAAGGAAGCAGAATTACACATTCACACGGCACACAGCTGCAACCTCTGGAATGCAAAATTGGCTGTTTCGAGTATTTTTTTCCCCCACAAGCCCCCTCCCCTACCCTTTTCATTTGCTGTTCCTCCTTCCTACTCTGTCTTTTTTCACCCCTTTTCCGCCTTCTGTCACACACTTGACACAAAAACTACAGTAATAAGAACCAGTGACTGTGCTCCAGCGACAAAGTCTTCACTAAGTGAAATGGATCGCTTTAGTCTGCCATTGCGCCCCTCAAGTGACGCAGCATCGGAATTACACGGATCAGTCATCTCTACCAAATAGATGAAGTAGGAGAACTTAAATTCTTCTGACGCTGACAAACAGGCCATTCTCAGTTCAGCGATGCACTGTGTAGTGCAAATGAACACAGGCGCGCTACCAGATTGAGTTCTGGTGACTGAACTCATTGTCCTGTTCAAGACAGCAGTTTACGACGATTTGATCTTTTTGAGGCGGGGTATTTACCTGCTGGAAGAAGCCATCAGAAGATGGGAACACTATGTCTGTAAAAGCAATAGGTATGGTCAATAGTAACACTTGATGGTTTAAAGAGTGTTCAGTTAGGATTAAAATGGCTGAAGGTGTTCCTAGAAAATATTCCCCACGCCACTATGCTCCCTTCCACTAGCTTGACTCACCAATACATCTCAGGACGTGGCTTTCATTTTTTAGCAGCTTGCCCATTCTTTTTAGATTCTGAGCTCAACAAGGTTTTTTTCCCCTCCCACAAATGCTGTTCCTCTCTTCTTTCTCTGACCAAACTACTTCTGGGTGAATGTCCGAGACCATCAGCAATTCTCAAAATACTTAGACCGGCCCGTCTGGCACTAATAACAGAAATACTTTAAGTCCTTCTTTAATTTTTTTTTTATGTTCAGTTTGAACTTTAGCTAATCGTTGTCAACACATCTAGATGTTGCTACAATGTGATTGTGTTAAGCCATTAAAAAGGAGCAATATATTCAGAGACTGTACATATTAGGCATAAGTCTTGACACCACTTTTGTCTTCAAACCAGCTGGAGGTTTTCTGCATTTCTTTAGTAACAAAAATGTAGAATAAACACCAAACTTTTGAAGCTTTCAAGTGACTTTTGTACAACATGTTCGTTTTTACTGTTCTGCTATTTCGGAAATAATTTAAGTATAAAAGGCTGATACTAGCTCATCAATTAGTGAGGCTATCTGCTCAGGTAGCCACTCCGCAGTCTGCTCCTTGACATACATGCGGCTTGTAGCTTTCCAAATGTAGCTCTAAAATGGTCTTCTAAAATATTCGCAATTTTGAAAATTTCATTTTTAAAAACCTGATAAAACCTTTGTGCCAACAAACTGCCCCATCCCTACTAGACAGCAAATTCTTTTGCTCTTGTTCTGAGTGAATTTGTTTATTTGCTATGGATAATTTGCTTTCTTTAACCAAAAAGGGAATATTGTGGTAGTTTTAAGTAGAATATGTCACAGGTATGACACTAAAGTAGACCTTCATTCTACCAAAAAAAAAAAAAAAAAAAAAAAAAAAAAAAACTGTCCCTTAACTTTGTGTCACGCATGTTTGGTCAATATTAGGATGGTCCTAACAATGGCAATGACTGTAGAAGTCCTGTTTCTGAAGCTCTTTTCTCTCTTAGACGTTGTGTGTGTGTGTTTGATTGTGGCGATACTGTCTTGTAGGATGCAATCACTGGCTGGAGCTAAGCTAGTGTTACAAGCCTAGATAGTAGAAGAAATCCCACTATCTCTGTCAAAAAACAAGTGTTCTCACTTTTTGCACAGTTGCACCCTTCCGGAAAAGACACTTCCCATGCTGAGGCCATTTTTGGGTTGTGTGTTTTGTGTTTGTACCTGTGAATGTGAAATATGGGGCACAGCTAGCAAGGCTGCCCATTAACTTGATGACATATAGGCTTATACATATTCATTTTGAACTTTAATGACTTGAAGTGTTATTGGGTCTCTTCCATCTGCTCATTACCGGAGCTGTGCAGACCGCATGTTTCACTTTGGGCAGTGATATTAGTTAGCTCTAATAAGGTGTTGAGAGGAAAGTAAGTGAGGCCCGTTTGCAGGGAAGAGACAACGTGAGACTGTCATGAGGTGCAGTGAGTTGTGGAGGTGAGGGAGACGCCGGGAAGCCCAGTTTGTCATTGTTAAAGAAGAATTTTTAATTATAAGTCCAGGAAACGCAGAAGACTGGAACACAGACCAACGACCACGTCTGACATTTGACATACGACAAGGACCCAAAAAAGACAGAGACAACAGGTGGGTTTAAATACACAGAGGGCAAACAAGGGAACGAGACACACCTGGAAAGAGAGACAGGACGTCACAGAGACTCACAGAAACGGAACCTAAACTAAACACACAGAAAACTGAAATCCTCACAGAGACGGATAATGTGAAGGAGCAAAAGGTAAGAATTAATGGTTTGAATTAGCTCTTGCATATTTTATGCACATTATGCAAATTGATAAAGCTTTTTGCACTTTTTCTTTTTTTTTACATCTCATTTTTTCATTTTCATGTCAAACATTTTGAATTAAATTGAATTAAATGAGTTAAACTGCACTTACGACACCGTACGTCCGTCGGCACACAAGCGGAGAATAATCGTCTTTCAGTCTCACTTTTCCTTCCCACAGAGTGGCAACACCCATATCAGATTTATGCAAATGCATTCTACATGTAGTAAACCAGTTCACCAAGTAACCTAGCAACACTAGAGTCAGCTGGTTATTGTGTGGCCATCCCTCAGCTGGTCTGTCTTTGATTTGCATCCTCGGACAGAGCTGTAGTTGCGGCACTTGGAGGAGTTTTGAAACGTCCCTGTTCAGGAAAACGGCAAACGATGGTGAATTCGTCCACTAGCACCGGAGTGATCCACCACAATGCATAATATTCATTTGTGAGTAACTTTTGATTTTTCTTGGTTGTTTGTATTTTGATGGTTTATGTTTTAGGCCATTCTTTATAAAGGAAGAAAATTTAAATGACTGTAGCATTGGACATCTTACTGGGTCTTTTGAACACCTGAATCATCCTTTTTGTTTTTTTGCCTCAGTCACGGAATAATAACAGAAACACGACAATTTCTAACAAACTTATATTTTTCTAGAAAAAGCTTTTGCGCTGGGATGAGATGGTTTTTTAGCCATATTGAAATACATGTATTTTGCTAAGCTACAATGGAAACACTTTTTTTGGCATCAGACGAGTCGCGTGATCAACAGCCGGATGTTACTACTGGCAAAAACATTGAAGAAGACAACAGGAAGTGGTCAGAGGACGATGTTTTGTTTTTGTTTTTCTCCGGACAATGTGCATCTGGCTCCACCAGAGCTCTCACAGTTCATAAAAAGTTGTGTCACTCGAACACATTGAATAGATAACTCTTCGGTAAAATTGACGATTACAATTTCCCCAAACGCCGCACAAGCATAAAGAACTTGTCGCTTGATGCCTGAATAAGATGCCAACTTCTTCTCTGGAGGCCGATGGATACCATGGAGGAATATATTTCATGTGTTTACATTCGTCGCTGCCATGATTTTGAATGACTTGCTGAGTGAACCAACTTATTCGTGTGTGATTTTAATTTTATTTCTTATTTAATGGAAACGCCTCAATTGCAAAATTGTTTCTTTTTCGACATCAGCAGAATTTAGACTAAGATTTGCGCACTTTTGTAGCGGAAATGCAGTTAATGTTAGTCTCAGCTGTCCTAATGATTAATATGCAAACTACATACCTCTGGAGACAGAGGTATACAAAAAAATGTTTTACCTGAGCAACTTTACCACACAAGATTTACTTGCGCAATTTCTTTTTTGATTGGTCTTGTCATGCTGTAAAATTAGCATGTTAACTCGGATAGCACTTTAAGAAATAACAGGGTTTTTTTTTCCTTTTGTCTTAGTGTTAAATGCTGTGACCTTGTGGTTTGACTCTGATGTTCACTCCTGTGAAGATTGTGCTTCCCACTTGTAGCTAACCTGCAACATGCTAAATGCACGGATTTGAAATAGTCTGTAAATGTCATTCGATTAGCAACGACTACTGCTGGCCTGGTGCGTTTCCCTTCGCTGCATTGACACTCAAAGAAAATGTTGCAAATCAATGACTGCTACATAAATTAGCAGTGAAAAGATTTTCTTTTTTTTCACGGCTTGTATTAAATTCTCAAGGTTTTCTAACAGATTTCTTTTTTCAGGAGATTCTGTGTGAAACATCTAAAGTTTTTTTGTTGTTGTTTAATGTCTCCTTGTATGAAACCTTGCCTAAGCATTAAACAAATTAACATAATTGATCTACATTTGTTATTTCTGTGGAGACATTTAAAGGAATATCAGCCAGTGTCATTGTGATGGGATGTCAGAGAGCAAGAGATCCAATCTGTTGTGTGTGGAGACAATGCCAGCTGGCCCCTTGGGTAACGTTGCCTTTTTCGTGCTAGAATGATTCATAGGTCAGTATTGTGTCTTTAAAGCACTCAGCAGCCCAAAATTGGTCAGGCACAATTTCTGGGCTGAAAATGAGTGAAGAAGCTGCAATTTTTCTGATGATCAGACCCCCCCCAGGGAAACCGTCAGCCACTCCTTGCAACATTTTAACTAATAGAGTCAACTTGTGATTTGTTTTAGATTAAAAAAAAAAACAAAAATCCAGAACCACTGATATGCCCTGTAACCATGGAAGAGATATTCCTGTTTAGAGGGATTGAATGCATCAGGCAAACAAATTAACTAATTATTAACCAAGGTTGGACAAGGGTGAGCTGTGACATTTGAGAAAGTTACACTGAGAAAAAATAAGTTCAAGAATTTTACTTTTAGAAACATCAAAATGTAAAATAAATGGCAACAGTTAAGAGTATTAGGAATTGGGTTCATGGAGGTAATGGGAAGAAAAATATGAATGAGATGTGTGAGATGGGTCTAAAGATGTAGAAATGTACGTTTTCCTAAACATAAAATTGTTTTACTTACAGCTCTGGAAAAAACTAAGAGCCCACTGCACTGAACCCCATTGAAAACCTCCTGTTTATCCCACCAAATGTTGTTCTCTGAACTCTTCCTTAGGTAAAACATTAGTATTGTTGTTTCTAAATGAATATGAACTTGTTTTCTTTGCATTATTTGAGGTCTGAAAGCACTGCTCATCCATTCTCATTTTATGCGAATAAGTACAAAATTTATGCTTGGAATTTCAGAGACATGTTGTCAGTAGTTGACAGGATTTAAAAATGCAATTCATTTTACTCAACCTATAAAAAGTATAGTCAGAGAAAATGATAATTTTAAGTGGCCTCGTAGTTTTTTTCCACAGCTGTATACAATAAGTGTGTAAAGAAAGTGTATAGTGCACGTAAGCAGGGATGGAAGGTTTTCTTTTTCCCACCTTTAAGGATCAAACCACTGTGTGGATACAAATGTTAAATTCACTGTGAGTTCCCCCTGGTGGTCAGGCGAGCTAACTGCACAAGCTGTGTTATGAAGTGGGAGAATGACTGAATGTTCTACGTGACTAAATCTTCTTCGTCACTAAGCTTTTTTGTCTCTCGATAGAATTCCAAAATTGATTGGAAAGGAAATTAAACGAAAGAATGAAATTCAAAACTTGTGTTTCACGGCCCCTTTTTAAGCAGGTGGACAAAACAAAGTCTAGACCTTAATTTCAAAGAGAATCTTTGGGACAGCTTGAGGTAGACTTTATTCAGCAGTTTCATTTAATAAAAATAAAGTATGTACAGAAAGATTAAAGAAACTTGAGGCGGAAATGAATGTAATGACATTTCATAAGCTTATCTGAATAGCGTCATGATAAAAACAAGGATAAAGGTGATGCAGAAAAATCGTAACATATTGCTTTTTTTGTTTAATGTTTGATGAAAACAGGGTTTGAAGAAAAAATGTTTTAATAACTTTATATTGTGAAAACAGCTGAGGATACTTTCATGCTCCACCTTTCTCACATATTTGTGATTTGGAGTCGGGAAACATTTGTGTGTTGTGCAGAAAGTTCTAAAGATTGGCTCTTTATATTGATGCTACTTCGTGACACCGGGGGAAATGAAAAGCCGCTGTGTGCACGTGTGTCGGCGTGTGGGCGTGTGTGTGTGTGTTCTGATTCTTTGCCACACTGTAACTTTCCGCATCAGGCCTTTGATTTCCTGGTGGCAGGGTTTGTAATGAATCGCAACAAAATGGAAAGAGATATTTAGAAGCAACAAAGGAGAAAGCCTTCGATGGCGAGCGTGGGTGCACACATCCCACTTTTCAAGAAGATGACCTACTGAGGACTTATGGGTCGTTTTAAAAACCCGTGGAGGTTTAGCTTCAAGGCGGACGGTGAATCTTTTTAAAAGGCTTCATAAAAAGTTGCGGTTCCAACTGCGGTGATGCAACAGAGAGCAGAGAGGTGTGTTATTTTAAGCTGCCATTGACATAAATTTCACAGGTCACTTTTCGGTGACTGAGATTAGTGAAGTGCAGCTATAGATTATCAGAGGTGTCAAACTAATTTTCACTTAAGGCAGTATGACACACGTATTCAAAGCGCCAGTGGTAGCAGAATAAAACCTACTGATAAAACTACCATTAAGCAACTGTTAAAATATTAATAAAAAGCTCTTTCAGCATTTAGTGAGCATTTCTTTTCATATCGCTGTAATTTGGCAGTGTGCAGAAACAAATAACTGCTTTGATTTGATTGATAAAATAATATTTAAGCACGCAAATGATATCCTGAAGGTTCTGCCTATGTGTTTGTCTATATACCATTTCTGAATTATTTGCATCGTAAATTGTTTTCAACTTTTTTGCCCCATTTTTTTTTTTTTTTTTTTTTTTTTTTTACCATCGTTGACTTGTGGTGAGAGAACAAACAAAATAATTTGAAGGGCCACAAGTAGCCCCAGGGCCACACTTCAGAATATTACTGAAAAGCCTGTTTATTTTTGATAACTTCATCACTAAGTCAAACATTATATGAATTACACACACAGGCGGATGTTTGAATCCTGATGATTTTCTAGTGAAAACATGTCATTTGAAATTAGAATATTGCATCAGACCAATAAAAATGTTACTAAAAAAATGAAAAGTATCCTTTATATCAACGGTTGTTGTTTTTGAAAGGTGTTTGATTGAATGACAGTATGTCATTTTATTCCAGTATTTTCCAGATTTAGACAGGTTAGAAAAAAATAAAAATCTTGCATCCTTTCTTTTTCCCTTCTGCCATTCATTGTAACCTACTTCCTCTTGTTCTCCCTCTCTTCCTTGTGCTCTCTGTTCCTTCCTGCATTTTTCTCTACCTTCCTTCCTCTCCTTTGTTCATCCGTGTGTCCAACCTCCATTTCTTTACCTGTATTTCCGCATTTTCTTGTCTCTTCTTGTTTTCTACCTTTTGCTCTTTTTTCTCCTTCAAGTTCCAGGTTTAAAGTCCACCCAACTGCACAAATTGCCGTCGTAAATTTGTAGTGAACTTTAGTATTACACATTTACAGTGATCATAAAGGAAGTTCAGTCTTGAAAAG
Organism: Girardinus metallicus; assembly: GCA_903067095.1. Taxonomy (NCBI): domain Eukaryota; kingdom Metazoa; phylum Chordata; class Actinopteri; order Cyprinodontiformes; family Poeciliidae; genus Girardinus; species Girardinus metallicus. The sequence continues at coordinate 182,537 of CAEGAE010004509.1, forward strand.
TGAAGACCTTTTAACATCAGCGATGTGTTGGAACCTCGCGTGGTACAGTATAGCCTCGGCTGCGTTCCGTTCCACTAAACGCGTCTTGCGGTTCTGTCTGTCTTCTGTCTTTATTCGGGTGAGAGTTGCTCAATATTGATTTGTAGATGACCAGCAGGAGCTTAAGAGGAGTTGATCTTTTTGACCAGAACTATTTTTGTGAAACTATTCAACAAAAAAAAAAAAAAAAAAGCCACTTCTGAAGAGTTGCAGCTCGCCTGCAACTCTTCGTGCGCCTTGTGGATTTGTGTGCGCCGAGAGGCTCTCCAGAGAAGGTCACGGCCTAATGTGTAATAACTGCCTCTCTCAATGAGTCCGTTCTGCTATTCTTCTATCTCCTTTGATCGCTAACTCTCCCCCTCCTCCCGACCACGCTCTCTCTCATGTTATCAGAAGCAGAGAGGGGGAAAATGAAGGCCAAGTGCAAGTGAGCAGCACTTTGCTAAGCAGTGTTGGTATTTTCCTTCTCATTAAGTCTCAGTCAGAAGCCCTCTCAGGCTGTTTTCAGTGGCATAAACACACACTTTGCATAAAGTTGTAGTTTTTTTTATTTTTTTTTTATGTTTTTCATTAATTTCTTGAGTCTGAATACGACTTTAAGGCATGGGGGCGGGGGGATGGCCAAAGATGAGTTTGTCACAAGCTTACAAAACTAAATAGATTTATTTTCTTTATTACATTGATTATGATATCAAAACCCATATTTATTTTTTGTCCAGTATTATATTTTTCTATTGCAGTAATGTATTGGCCTGTTGAACATTTCATGAAAATATCTGTATTAGGTCCAAATAAATGACTACTTTGCATTAATCTAGTCGTTAAGCTTTGCTACCTTGACTAAACGGGATAAATGCAAAAGTATTCAACTTCAACTTTTCACGTTGTGTAATGGTTACTACCACAAACCGTTGCATTTTGTTAAGATTTTATGTGATGGTCCAGTACACAATTGCAACAAAGTAAAAGGTTATGGTTTTCAAAACTTCCTTACAAGTAATTTTCGTAAAGTGTCTATCTATCTAATCAGCGTGTGATTCCACACATCGTCAGTGTTTGTTAGTAATGATTAAGTCTGATATCAAAATCAGCATCAATTTTGTCTCTGGGATGCAAATAAAATTTTGTAAAATTAAGTCACCAAATCACTTAATTTTGAGTGTCAGAGATTTGCTGTGTTACAAAACAATATTTCTTGCATCATCATTGTTTTTTGGAGTTGAAGATGGAGATGTACTGAAACCTTTCAGAAGCTTTAGAAGACTCTTGCAAAAGGAGATGACGTTCCCCTTCATGCATGACAACATAATAAATCTACAGACATAGCTACGATGAAATGGGTTAGTCACAACACAAATTAATGTTTTAACTACCTTCTCAAAATCCAAGCCCCAAAAGGCGATTGAGAATTTGAGGCGAAGCTTAGAAAAACTGTTGCTGTCAGACGCTCTAGACGTGGTCTGACTTACAGCTTGGGCTATTGTGCAAAGTAGAATGAGTAAGAAAAGAACATTTTTAGACGTGTAAAGCTGCCAGGAACATACCCAGACCTGCAGCTGTAAAATACAGAAAAAAAAAAAAAAAAGGTGGTTTGTAATGTCACAAGATGTGAAAAAGTTTCAGAGGTAGCAAAACGTTTTGCAAGGCCAAGCCATACATTTTATAGCTGAGAAAGCAGAATCGTTTTCTTCACTTTCTTGGCAAATAAAAGGCCTTAAGTCGGTGAATCTTTGTTCTCTTTCGTTTCAGCTGTATGAATGCGTCCGCTCTGTCGGTAAAACGCATCAAGCTGATCGCGCCAACCGTAACTCCGGCTGTTATTTGCGGTACACGGGGTTTCTGGTACTTTTACTTCAGGCTTCGCTCCCATCTTCCTCGTCCTGTGTAGCACATCGACAGAGACAAAGAGGAACAAAAATGACAGTGTTGTAACTCAGACACGTAACAAGATGGCAGCGGCCGTCCTGGAACTCGGGCCCGTCTACACGCTTTGATTTAATCTCCTTCGTCGACAGGAACTTCCCCGCCGGAGGTAGATTCTGCTCTGCTGCATCCAGACTAGCGCTGACCTCAAATCACCTTTTTGAAGGGAAATCTTGCTCGGTAAAAGCATAATTGTCTCGAGTGAATTTGCATTTGGGTTGCAGTCTCAACACTTTAATAAAATCTAATTAGTGTGTGATTCCACACATCGTCAGTGTTTGTTAGTAATGATTAAGTCTGATATCACAATGAGCAATTTTATGCTTCAATACTGCATATCTTGGTGGTTTATTTCTTTTGTTTGTCTGGAAAAGTTGTGATGAGTTCGATAAATTGATATTTTCTTATTTATCTTGTCAAAGATAAACGATACCTCGGGGGTGTAATATTTTTATGGGATGGGTGCTGTTTATTTCTGCCCTTCAACATCTTTGGACTTTCGTATCTTTTGTCATTTCAGTTTTACATGCAGGAAATCAAAATGGCTACCATACTGTAGCGCAAATCTACCACGAGGACATTTTGCTCCAATGATTTAAAGTTATTCTTTATACAATGTACTCGTAGTGTAATGTAAGGAAATGTGGTTTTGTGAGTCTAGTAAATTGTATCTACCAGTAGGAAGTTACTTGTAGTTACTTAGATTTGGACTTTGGTCTAAATCTGTCGGATGGTCCATGAAAGTTTAATGACCCAAAGAAGTATGGATCGTGACGGATCTCCACACTAAATATATATATGTTTTAAGACGACAGAATCGCACAAAACTCAGTGTGAACTTTTCATTTTTAACACAGACCAGTTGCAGCACAATTGGCGCATAATACACACTATGTATTTATTTATGCTTTTATTTTTTTCTGACAACCATTTGACTTGGACTAATTCTCCCTTTTGATCATTATTTTTTGTATAATTATCTGTCATTTAGTCAATAAACCAACACAGCAAAGATTATTTTATATTTTGTTAAATATGACATCAACCAGCTGACATAGCGACAGACAAGCTGTAATATAAAAGTGAGACAAAGCAGCATTTTTGACTCTTTCAACTCTTTGTACATCTGTGACATTAAAATAATGTTGATATATTGTAATTAGTTTTACAGACAGGCAAAAATGGTCACTTCTAGGGTTACCCGCCATTTTACCTGAAATAATAAAATCATCCAAATTTTTTGTGTCTTGGAGAAATGAAGGACGTCACCGCCTCGCCATCAAACTTTGCTATGCGACATTTTTATTTGCCCGTCTAACGTTGAAACTGAACAGTCCTTTAGTGACAGATTGACTAAATGCAGTGAGATTGAATTCTGCTGCCGCACAAAGACAAAAATACAAGAATAAAAACGTATGTCTCTCAAGACAAATAGTCAATAAATCACTGTTACATTTTCAGAAACTGCACTAAGACTCTGTATGAAGTTTATGTAAATTTTTTTATGAAGGTTGTGTTTTTTTCTCTCTTGTGCTCATTGTGCTTTTCATAGATTCCACTTTGAAATACTTTTAATTTCCTTATAATTTTATGTGTACAATTGTTTTAAAAATAGTGACATTGCCCTTCACTGTATGAAACAAAAGTATTGTGATATTTCAAGTGTACTAAGATATTTGCTCTAGAAACCAGACAAAGTTAACTTGCAAGTAAATTTTTAGCAAGATTGACTCAAAGCAATAATATTAAGGATTATTGTTTTGTGTCAATAATCCTTAATATGATTTTTTTTTTTTTTTTTTTTTTTAAAGCACTAGTTCCAAAGGCAGATTATTCCACTTATAATAGGGGGAAAATGTCTTGTTGTACCTGAAATAATCTGCCAGTGGAAGTAGTATTTTTCATTAATATTAATGAATTGTTGGCTTAAAACAAGCTTTTATATCTTGCTTAAAAGTTACTTATAAGTTATTCTTATCTTATTCCAAGTGTACAAAGATGTTTCTACTAGAAAGTAGACTAAAAATACTTAGTGCAATTGTACTTATCGCAGTGTTTAATTGAGAACCAGGTCTGAAATTGTGAGTGAGACGCCACTTTTCAGCAAGCAAAACTAAATATTAAAAATAACAAAAAAAAAAATATGTGTCCAACCCCAGTTGCCCGCTTAAATGGTTTGCAGGACAGTCCGAGTCGCTTCGCCTCAGACAGAACATTTAGAGACAGAAAACAAACTGAATCTGAATCAGCTTCTTCAGCGTTACGTTACAACAGTGCTGCATCGCTTTTGCTCACTGAGTCAAATTTAAAACAAAAAAACGGTAAAAAAATCTACCTGCAGCACCAAAACATGAACTCACAGACACATGCTGAGTTTTGTTCACAGGGTGTTGGGCGGGGGGGGGGGGGGGGGGGGGGGGGGGGGGGGAGAGGAAAAGTGGAATGCATGAGGTTGTCGCGCCGTACAGGAGAAATTGGCGCCGACCGGGACATCCTTGTGTTTTG